>JACEGR010002055.1:0-142027 GCA_014170235.1 Listronotus bonariensis
TATTTATTAGATAAGTGAGTTATATTACATATAAGTCACGCAAGAAAAGTTATACTCTCGAGCCCGAAGGGCGAGAGAGGTAATTTTCTTAAGTGACTTATATGTAATAACTCACGTGTCTAATACAAAATTTTATCCAACACTTTCGTATAAATCGTTTTTAATATCGAAAATAATTTGAAAACATCATCCATTAATTGTTACTTGTCATTGTCAACACCAGCAACAAAATTATATATAAGTCTATAATTCACTAGTGAGCTAAAGGGTACTTTAGCTCACTAGTGACTTATAGTTACACTTTATATCCTCAAAATCTGATCAATTATGTAGATATTATATGTAAGTGTTGGATAATAGTTATTTATTAGATAAGTGAGTTATATTACATATAAGTCACGCAAGAAAAGTTTAACTCTCGAGCCCGAAGGGCGAGAGAGGTAATTTTCTTAAGTGACTTATATGTAATAACTCACGTGTCTAATACAAAATTTTATCCAACACTTTCGTATAAATCGTTTTTAATATCGAAAATAATTTAAAAACGTCATCCATTATTTGTTACTTGTCATTGTCAACACCAGCAACAAAATTTTGTATTGTCTATAATTCACTAGCGAGCCAAAGGGTACTTTAGCTCACTAGTGACTTATAGTACACTTTATATCCTCAAAATCTGATCAATTATGTAGATATTATATGTAAGTGTTGGATAAAAATAATTTAAAAGGAAAGTACCTCTACTTTTCATAATATTGAAAAATTTTACTAAGAAAAGATTTTTAGGATATAACATTTATATATACAAACTTGTTAATTTTTAAAATAACTTTTTTGAAATGCGTTAACGATAAAAATTTAAATTGTTTACTTTAGTGTATACTTATTTCAAAATGTAATATGTAAACAAAGCTTAAGAACTGTCAATATAGCAAAAAGTCACAAAAACGCTCGTTATTGCCAAAAAAGTTTTTTGGAAATAAACAAGTTTGTAGATTTAAATGTTATTTTTAATCCCAAACATAGTTTTTAATAAAAAGTTTTGATATGATAAAAAATAGAGTTACTTTCCTCCTGAGCAAAATTCATATTTTTTGACATACCTCGTATGCCACTGCAAAAATAATATCTAATGATTGCATTTTAGGTTTTGGACCATGCAGAACTTCTTATGAAGAATACTTTTTCGTAAAATTATAGCTATTTATGTATCAAGGGCGTTACTAGCACTATAATGCCCTGAAGGTCGAAATAGATTTCGACCTGATGGGCATTATAGTCCAGTAAAGCCCGTGGTGCATACAATGCTTTATGTTTTACCCAAAAGAGTTTTTCAATGACTAATTACATTATTTATTCGCAATATAAAAAATAAGTTGCACCTGTACCTGTATACGTAGGTAGATAATGACTGGTGTTAAGTTTGACTTTGATGTTTTTATCAGTTAGTCAGTTGGCATTTTTTATTTAACGATTTGCTCAAAATATAAGAGAAAAGGCCATAAAAGCGACCGAAAATCTTTTGCCAGTTAAATCAAGGCAACAGTATGATCGGGAGTATGGTATATTTGGTATTTGGAAAGATGCGAACGCAATTCTTCAAATAACCGAAACCGTTTTAATGTCCTATTTTCAAGAACTGGTAAGTTATTGATTTTATTTTAATACATATGTTTGTATAAACTTGATCTTTATTGTGAGAGAAATAAAATTGGATAAGCAATAAAATTTTCATATTAGCGCATTAGGGCATTATAAGCGGGCATTATCATAATGCCCGCTTATAATGCCCTAGGTGTGATAGCAGGTATTATTGCTACCATAACATATTTCATTTCTAAGGTATTACAGATCAATAATAGATGGGTAAAACGTAAATAATAATAAAGTATTCCATATGGTGCGAACTTAGGTAGACACGCTGTATATATTAAATAGTCTTATGCAAATTAAAAACAAACAGCAAACGGAAAAAGGACCCTTTTAATGCCATGTTTCTAAATGTTTACACACACTTAAAATGAGAAATGCAGACATATATGCATTTCTAGTTTTGTTTATTCTTTCAAAATACACGTGATGTGTTTGCTAAGTTACAAACGGCCGTTTTGGTCGGTCTGTAATTCAGTGTGCAAACAGTGAATCATCAAACTACCGGCACTTATGTATGATTGTCATATTCGTCACTGGGTATAGGTAAGTAAAAAAGTAATAATTTATGTAACAAGTGCACAAAGTAATACTTTTTTTACGAATGGGAAATTTGACAGCACGAGCTTTCATCTCATAAGTAAATAAGACACTTTATGCTGGTGTTGCATTGTTGCATGCGAGATTTTTTCTACCAACGTATAGAAATTTTCCAAATTAACATTCTCTACATTAGAGGGACTCAAAAAGACTAACTATATTTATTTTGACGCTGACACTAGAAAATTGGTTTTAGGCACCTTCAGACTTCAGGAAATGCTTGGCAAGGATAAGGTATTAATAAAATTTTAATAACAAAATCCGCCTCATAACAGTTTTGCATATTTTTCTCAGTTTCATGTAAAAAAAATTATATCTCACCATTTGTTATTCATACAGCAAAACCCTTTAAAAATGTAAAAATTAAACGCTTTACAAAAATGGTACCTTTCACTTTTTTGATAAATCTAACCTTTAAAAAGATATTTAAGGTCAAATATTAAAAAATATAAGAAAATAACTTTTTGTTTTAAATGTTGTAAGTTACCAAAAAATAAATTTGAACAATTAGGTGTTAACTATTTTTATAGAAAATTAAACGTTCAACAATAAAGGTCTATTTTACTTTTTTTAATAAATCTTACCTTTAAATACAGGGTGTTTCGGGAGGAAAGGGAAATATTTTGGGAACACGTTCAGAAGATCAAAATATGAGAAATGAACTCATATGTTTTATTACGATTCTTAACCGTCTCTGAAATAATCAGTTCTAAAGTTTTTTGTAACTATTTTTTATTTTAAAATCAACATAAACTATACTACTAAAACAGGAAAATTCCACTAGTTCTGGTTAGTTTTTGAAAATACCCCCATTAACTTTAATACAAGCTGCAGCATACTCTCCATGAGTGAATGTGTGAGGCATTACGTATGGAGCCTTTTCTCTTTTCGGTTCGAAACGCCCAGAATTAATCAAACTAACAACCAAGCTTGTCAAAACTATCAGTCAATTAAATTAGGTATTGACAACCAATAAAATACCTACAAACTGGAGAAATACAACACTTTCTAATTACTCCAAAACTTTTTAAAAAATAACTTTAGAACTGATTATTTCAGAGACGGTTAGGAATCGGATTACCACATATGAGTTAATTTCTCCTATTTTGGCCTTCTAAACATGTTCCCAATATATTTCCCGTTCCTCCCGAAACACCCTGTAGATATTTAAAGATTAAAGGATTTTAGCAAAAATACCATTTTTGGTTTTAAACTTTAAAACTAAATTAAAATTACATATAAGGGACTTTTTTGGTAAAATGTTTAATTTTCCATAGAAATACCAGAAATTAAATTTTTAATAATAATTTTTTAGTAACTTTTAAAATTCAGAATAAAAATGTTATTTTTCCTAAAATCCTTTAATCTTTGACTTTGAAATTTTTAATGTTTAGATTTATTAAAAAGTATTATTGTTTAATAATTTAGTTTGGTTTAACCAAAACAAATTAAAGTTGTATAGCGGGATGGGAAACAGGCAAATAAAATTACTATTGTATTTATTCTAACGTTTCGTGGCTAGATTGTCACAATATCAAGAGCCTATAATTAAAAAAGACACATTACAGAACTATTTCGTCCCATGGACCCAATAATTTACAACAGCAAAATATATTTAAAAAAAAAATATTATTAGGCAAGAAAGGCGAAAGAATAACTTATCAGAACATTATCGTCAACATAAAAGTCAGCAAGTAAATATAACTTAAAAATCCTAAAAAGTCAAAAATTATTTATCTGATAATTTAATTATAAAATATAAAAATACAAGAAGAAAAAATGTATGACAAGTTATCAAGAAAAAAACAGAAAGAGAAAAAAGTTAGTTACCCATCAGGAATTCGAACTCGGAATTTGTGGATTACATGTCAACACTCGTAACCAAGTAGCTGCTCTGAAGAATTGTCCAGTATAGTTCCTCCACTCACGGTTCCCAACAGAGAAATTCGTGGTTCCGCGCGTATGCATCCCTATACGGTCCAACTGGACAGGCTCCGAACTTCCCACTTTGTTCGTTCTTTTATCCCTAGAGTTTCTAGATTGTGGAACCTGCTGCCCGCGAAGGTCTTTCCTTCCCCCAAATCTTCAAGTATTTAAATCCCGTGTCAAAAAACTTCCTCTTACCTCGCTTAAGACACCCACGGTATGTTAGTATTTAGGCTTTTAGCCTTCGTGGTTTGTCGAAAGCTAAAAAAGCTATTGGATCAACTTAAAGTATTTCTTTTAAATCTTGATAATATATTTGAAGGAGTAAGCCCCGTTTGTGAATTAGTTATCTCTGTACTTTTTTCTTTTTCCGAGAATTGTACAGTTTGTTTCACCCTTAATGCTTGCATACTTTAATTGGTAATACGTTAGTTTTAGGGAGAGATGTACCTACATTTTTTATTTTAACTTATTAAGAGCTTTGACATAATCTTCGTAGGTGTCAACCGTGTCTCCCAATTTTATTTTTGTTTGTTGATGAATAATAAAAATAATAAAATAAATAGTTATTGTAGTTAGGTTAACTTTAACTATAATTTGGTGGTTGTCAATAGTTTTTATAAACAAAATCGCCGGACGACGGTACCTAACGATAAAATAGGTAAAAACTGCCGGTAATAACAATTTAATAAACATTTTTGGTGGTTTTGATATACGTTAATAGATAAAACCGCCGGAGGGTGGCTTTCTTTTTATAATTAGGCAAAGCCGCCGGCGCCGGCGGTCGTTTAACCAGTACCCTAAAAAAACTAATACTTAAAAAGTTACGCAAAAATTTTGTTGATTTCAAAGCATTAAATAAAAAAATATATCTTATATTAAAAAGAAAGCATACCCTAATATAACGCCAAGTTTCTGAGGAGCTTTTTATTAACACCGACGTACATTTTTAACGAGAAAAAACATTTCGAACTTTGGATCTTAATAAACTTTTTTTTTTGATTTTTTGATGAGATATTCGAATTGCGTCGACAACTTTTAATTAAGACCGAATAATGTTTGATACTTTCTGATGAATCCATTCGCTTGAACAGGTTTAACACGATTTCATTATAAGGTTGGCGTATCATAAATATTAATATGATTTTTTAGGATTTTGAGTAACACGTAGAAAAAAATGTGTGGTAACACGTGGCAGAAATAATTTTAATAACAAAAATATACACTAGTGGAAAAATAAAAGCATACAAACTTGTTAAGTGTCTGTATTTAACTTATAAATTACTGTATATATATATATATAGATACATATATATATATATATATATATATATATATATATATATATATATATATATATATATATATATATATATATATATATATATAAACGCAATCCTTATGAAAACATTTTTTTTTATTATTCGAAAACTTGGAATTAATATTAATGACGGACACCTAATAAGACTTTAATATAAAAGAATTGACTAAAAATTTTTGCTAATTTTTTCCAATAAAATTTTTATTTCCAAGTTATTTAAACTCTGCCGACAACTACTTAATCATCACGCTACAATTATTTTCATTATAATAAAGGGTTTCGTAAGCACTCTGTATAATCGGTTAGATTTAAAATTACCGTAAGATTAATTAATTACCTTGCAAGCTTAAAAAACAACACCAAAAAACAACAGAATCATTAATAACTCTAAATGGAAGGGGTTTAATAAAAGGATATAATTTATCTTCGCTCTAAGATATAATTATTAAAAATGCTTTAAAAACTTAAAAAAAACTTTTAGTAATTTTGCTTTAAGTATCATGGATAACGGAAAATCTGTCGCTAACTACACCTTGTAGGTTGCTTAGTGACAGCTGAATTGAAATAATTGTGGTGGTTACTTTTTTAAGTAGGTATATACAGGGTGATTCAAAAACCAATCATGAAACTTAAGGGGGTGATTCTACTTGACTAAATGAGGGTAGAGTTTCATATACATTTTTTCAAAATGTCAAAAAAAACTTTTGTTTTTAAATATTTAACACGCCGTAGTTCAAAAACTAAGACGCTTGGGACATATGGTTATACAAAGCTTTTTTCTTATTTTTTGTTTAGAATCGCCCTGTAAAGTTTGAGGTTGAGTTACTGGACACCCTGTATGTACGTAGGTAATTTGATTGAAATTGATGAAAACTTTGATGTCTAAACGGTGAGGTCTATCGACTTTAATAAAGAATACCTTATGTTTTAAGTTTTTGATTGTCTATAAAATGGTGCCCCCAGCTTTGCGATATCTGTAAAATTAAAAAGTTATGATGTAAATAAATTTTAAGTTTTAGGTTAAAGTGCCCTCTGGCGGTATTTAAAAAAGTACATTTGTCTTAAAATTTTAGAATTTTAGAATTAGAATCGATTTGTGTGCCAAACATCAACTGGACTGGTTAAAAAATAAATGCAAAATGGCGAAAAAACCAAAATAAAAATTGAACTTTGACGGCTTGTTACTCGAAAACGAATGACATTTAAAAAAAATATATATGAAGCTCTACCCTTATTTTGTCAGGTAGAATTACCCCCTTAAGTTTCGTGATCGATTTTTGAATCACCCTGTATATCAAACAAATGTTAATAATACTTAGTACAACGCCACTTTTGACCAGACCAACTTTTTATATGTGTTTTGTTGCCCTGAATTCGAATTCGGAGTCCGTTTTGCTTCATCAGGCTCAGTTTTGAGTATACTGCAAAAACACTGCTGAAATGTTTTGTTTTTAGCGATTTTGGGGTTTTTCAAAGTTTACTTAAAACTCAAGCCTGATAAAGCAAAACGAACTTTGGATTCGAATTTAGAGCATCAAAACACATAAAAAGTTGTTTTGGTCAAAAGTATTAATAACTTTATTATTTTTTTGTGCCGGTGTTATTTAAATGATATAAATTAAACAACTATATGCTGTAAATAACCGTTTATAAAATATTTTTGTTTGTCTTTTTTTATCCCATTTAATTGCTTTATACGTAAGAAGTATTAAACTTTGCATTAATAAAATTTAAAAATTCTAGTTTCATTTTTTAATTACACTGTTCGTCATATCGGTTTTGCATAAATGTTTGTTTTAATTTAAATATTTATTTATTATTTTTTTAAATTTGCTTTTACAAGCTAAATTATTTAAATAATTAATATATATTATGTAATACTAATAATCCAAATGTTAAATTGGGAAAATTATATTAAACCTATATTTTATTTTTAGTGGGTTCTAGAAATGGTAACAAAACATTTTTATAATTTAAAATTAATTATCTAAAGTAGTGAAAAATTTGTGCTTAATTTACGTATGAAGTATTTTAACTAATGCTAATTTACAGATGTACGACTCACATTTATTTTTAAATTTTAGTTAGTGCAATATTGACACTTAAATTTTTTATTATTACTAAAAATTTAAAATTCCTAAAATTTATAAATTTCTCATTTTAAGATAGTCCATAGTTGTTCAAAAACTAGTCTTTGTCATAATTTACCTTTGACCTTTAAATAATAATATCGAGAAAACAAGTAATGTTTTTTTTTCATTAATATAAAGGCTTTTATTAATAAAATGCGGATTTTTTTTAATTTGTTTTAAATTTTGTTAAAGATTAGTAATATTTAAAGTTAAAAGTGTTATCCTTTACTTCTGTTTCAAAAATTAAATCATAAAATTAACATTACCGGTTTTTTAATATTTTAAATTTAGCGCCTGATTATCCCAAAAGCCACAAAAAGCCAATTTTTCTTGATTTTTCAAGTTAACGTAAAAAATAAATGAAATAAATTTTTAAATCATCGCCGATTTTAGTGAAGTGTTTATTTAAGATTATTAAGTCCCTAATATTCTTATGCAATCAGTGGTTGCTCAGATATTGATAGTTAAAGACAAAAAATTTCTTTTTCTTTAAAGTTCAATATCTCAGCAAGAAGGTGGTCGTATAAAACTTTTAAAAAGAAGATTATAGCTAATTAAGCAATTAACGACTTTGATTTTTTAACTTTTCTTTATTTACTAATATTGTATTTTTAATAGGTTTATTTTTTTTTTATTTTTCATTTTTTAAAAGATGGTTTAATCTGGTTGTTATTATTTTCTCTAACTTATTGTTATATTTATTTAAGCAATAAACATGCACTAAAATACTTTTTTCCCATTTTCTTCACGTAAGCTGTGCGCGAAGAGCGGTAATGCTGCCTCTAATAGGTATATGATCTAAGTACTTAACGGCGGCAATGCTGCCTCTAGTACGTATATGACAAGTACACAAGTACCTTTACGGCGACAATGCTGTCTCTAGTAGGTTAATCTTAGTTAAAAAGCTTGAAAAAGGGGTTTTTAAAAATGTCATATCCAACTATTGTTTCCATTTAAAAAAATGCGAGTTTATGTCGTAGTTCAAAAACGTACCAATATATTAATATATATATATATATATATATATATATATATATATATATATATATATATATATATATATATATATATATATATATATATACTAATATCGCCTAACACTTTTTATTAAGAAGATAATTTTTACAAGTTTTTTTATCTACACTTTGTTTTTTTTTCTTTAATATAGGTAAGCCCTAAACGAAAAACAAATTTCAAAAAGAACAGTTTTTTTCACAATATCAAGTAAGTTATGATTTTGTTAGACAAAACAAAAAGTGATCTAACTTTTTTGTGGCTGCAGCGGTTTGTGAAATAATCTCTGTACTTAAACATTTAAATAAACTCACTATAACACATATATATATATATATATATATATATATATAATATATATATATATATGTTTTAATCTAGGTATTACTAAATTTAGTATGGTGTGAAGTAATTAAAAAGTATTAACAAAGTGTAGCTCAGTTATGGCTACTCAACATTTATTTACTCGAGAATTGGGTCGCCATCATCTGTACTCTGCGCAGGGTATACGCTGCACTGTGGAAAATTTTTAACGCCGTAACGAAAACACGTGCACACCGCTAACATAAAAATATGAGGTTTTTAGGAATGTGTACTCACAGCGCTTGGTTCCAGAAGAAAGATGCTATTAATTTAGCGTGAGTCTTTTCTTGATCCCCAAGGGCACAGAAACGCCCGTACAACTCCTTCAGCTGCCTACCCTGGGAACGTTATGTAGCCTCCTATGAAACGTGACCGCACAACTTGAAGATCTCAGAGAGACTGAAAGGTAAAGTTAAATCACGTTCACAAATCTTTTTACAATGTGGCGTATAAACTGTGCAGAGTACCTACCGATAATGGCGACCTAATTCTCGAGTGAATAAACTTTAAGTAGCCACAACTAAGCTACCACTTTGGCAATATGTTTTTATTACTTCTAATCGATGGAGAGGAGTCAGACGCTGCATCATAAAACTGCGCCCTATACTTAATTTAGTAACACCCAAAAGTTCAAAAATATAGATTACAAATCGAAAAATCTCTATTATAAAAAAATATTAGTCCTATCAAAAAGCCCTTTATTTTGTTCTAGATTAAAGTGTAATATAACCGATAAATGTTTGATATATCGCAAAAATTTCATTAAACTTGGTTCCATAAAAATAATCATAACTTAATCCAAGACCGAAGTTTTCTAATCTAACACTAAACTTTTGCAGAAGTATCTTTATGCTCTGAGTATATTTTGATTGCAGAAAAACACTTTAGAAGTTGATTCAATTAAACTTTTTCTAATAAGCTATTCCGGTGGCGTAAGCTTTTTTAATTAAAGTGACTTGATAAAGTATTGACAAATATTTTTTCTACCAGCGTGTGGATAGCAGCACTTTTCTGCACGTAATTTAGTTTGGAAAGTGTTACTTTTCTGCACTAGTGCGGAAAAGTACACAATGTCTCACTAATTTTCCGCACTAGTGCGGAAAAGTACAAAAAATTTTAAATCAAATATCAGTGAGTCGCAATAAAGGCTTTTCATGTACTTCCTATTTAAAAGAAAATTTTACTTTGGTATGCTAGGATATTAGGTGGCATTGTGTAAAAAAGATAATTAAAATTTTAGTTTTTATGTTTTCTCTTACGCTCGTAGAAAATAGCGTTTCTAACAAGTGCTGAAAGTGCCACTTTTCCGCACGCGACTGCAGTTAACCGAACGACGCGTAGCGACAAATATACTATTGTCTAATATACAGGGTGTTTCCAAACAAACACAACAAATTGTAGGAGGTGATTTTTTGTTCAAAATAAAGGGAGAGTTTGCTTTAAGAATGTAGGGTTAAAGCTGAATTTATAGATTTGACGTTTCTGTTACCGATCGCTGTTCGACGTTTCGGTTTCTGATATAGTATATGAAAACGGTAAACAAAAACCAGAAATTGAAAAATGCAAAGTTGTTGTTTTATTTTCTAAATAAAAACATTAAATTGCAAACGAAAACAGAAACGTCAATCTATAAATTCAGCTTTAAAGTCAAACATTAGGGAGATATCGCAGTAGAAAAATGGCAAGAAAAATAAAATCTTATTTTTTATTACAAAAACCAAAAGCACTGCAATAATGAATTTCTACAGAAATGTTACTTTTGTAAAATTAAACTTTTGAATAATTTTGCAACTTTGAAAGTGGTAAAAATTGACACCCCTTTCGTTCTTGCGGAACGCTGTCTCCTATTAAGGATTTTGTAATATTTTTTTATTTTACAGTACTTAGTAGCTTAAAACATTACCTTTTTTAATAAATGCTGTTTTTTTAAACTTACATTAACAAATAAAAACTTAATCCTAAAAATGCGAATATACATAAAAATATTTAATTATTTTTATGTATATTTTATATATATATATATATATATATATATATATATATATATATATATATATATATATATATATATATATATATGTATATATATATATATATATATATATATATATATATATATATATATATATATATATATATATATATATATATATATGTATAAAAAAACTGGCCAATGATGTTCCCTCATTTTAGCAAAATGTCACTTACTACTTTTTAACTCAGGTCCTTAATTTTAAAAATGAATAATTAATACTTTCTAATAAAAAAAACATAAAAACTACAAGAAAGTGCGCCATCTAGTTGTATATGGCATTTTAAATTTCTTGGTGAGATCGCACCGGTTGTCTATATTTGTTAGTTCTGGGATACAGAAATAATATTGTCAATCGGGGCATCATCAAGGTGTCTATCGACCTGAAGCGGCTATGACAAGTCTTAACGAAGACGAAACACGTGTCGCCGTCTTGGTCGGGCCCGGGGTAATCCATTTTCTTTTGGAGACTCTGTAATTTTTAAACAACCAACTATAGTAACCGAATTCTTACAGGTTATTATTTATTTATTTTTTATAGTCATTAATGAGCCATATGCCCAAAGAACTTTACCTTTTATATATATATATATATATGTTATTTCGTAGAGTTTCACGGATAGATGAATGTGTAGAGTTGTCATTCCGAGAGTATATCCGTTGGTCATTTGTGTTCCTTGCGGAATTTTGCAGACGTTTCCTGCCAAGATCGCACTTGGCATTCTCAATGCTATCCAACTGGACCCTTATTCTTGAATCTCTGGGAGGAGAACTTTGTGGAAGTGAGTAAAGTTCACGAAAATATTGTCAAAACAGTATTCTTAAAAAAGAAGAAGTTCACTGTGAGCAAGCAACTCCTGGGAACTAAAAGTTCTCCACCTCTTGAGGTGGAGAAAATTGTTCCCGCCGTTCTATAACCTTTCCCATAAAAGTTCCTGGAGTGTTCCCCTCCCGGAGATTCAAGAATAAGCGTCCTGGTGTCAATCATCTGACATATCTATAGAAATAAATAAATGAATTATTTTAAATGAAATAATTTCCTTTTGGTTTTATAAAAAAATTACTTACTACACAGAGAAGGTGCAAACCGCTAAACATATTATTTTCTTTAAATTTAAACTCCCAGAAAACAAAAACATCCTAAAAATGTGTGCTTTCTGCTTTTTTACATGTTGTCGTAGAAGAATAAATTTTGCCTAGGTTGTCAAATTTTTTTTTAAAAATGTATAATTTTGAGCACGAATTAACCTTACCCCTTCCCCCACTATTAGTAATTTATTATTTTTAATGTTAGGTGTCTTTTTAATACACTAAGGCTTTGTTTTACATACCTATTAATGACCTTACTTGTAATGAAACAATTGTTTCTATGAAAATTAGGTGACTGATACTACTAACGCAATATTGATGTTAAACCTCTTATTGGAATCATACCCGTTGGATATTAATATTGTGTATAGGTGTCAATCAATCTATTCTTAATGCTGTTAACCTAAGGGTCGATTGATTAATTAATGCATTGTGTTGTTGTGTTACATACTCGGAAACAGTTTTAGCGCATTGAGGGTGACCACTGGTGTGAAAGCCTATAGTAGAGGCACCCGTGATGCAAAATTTGACAAGCTTCTAGAGTTCGGCCACCGGCTTTTTCCGTCCGACCAATCAACGAACACTAAAAGTCACGTAATGCATAAAGCATCATTAAAACTTGAATTACAATAGATTTTGTTTTATTTCGATCGGAAAACATTATTTAAATATATTTTTATTTAGAAGTGGGTTCAGTATTTTAACCAAACCTAAAAATATAGAATTATTATCCAAAGACAGCAAACACCACCGAAACCAGTAATTTGATTGGTTTAAAGCGCCCCAGGCGAGGCGGTTGGTTAGTTCTGGTTTTTTTTTTCTCTCCCAGGGAGCCGTCTGCATGTCCGGTGGCACTGCAGCCTGAAGGCTTATTGTACCAAACTCCCGTTTTATTGTACCCATTCCAGTACCCTAGTTCCTTGAAGAAGGCGGTATAGGTCTGCTGGGTGCGTATCATATGTTTCCTGGGGCACTCTAATATCCCCGAAGATTGCCTGTCTTTTGTGATCCAGTGCCTCACAATCTGACAGTATGTGGGATACTGTTTCGGTCTCTGCTCCACATAATCTGCAGTCCAGATCTCCGTTGTATAATCCCATTTTATTTAGGTGTTCTTTCACTGGAGCATGTCCGGTGAGGAAACCTGTGATCGTTCTTAGCTGATTCCTACCCATTTTAAGTAGTTCTTTAGCTCTTTTTGTGCATGGTCCACTGATGTATATTTTCCCATGCATGTGTTGAGGAAGCCTTTCCTAGTGCAGTCTTTGCTGGTCCTTTACCCAGTTTTGTACCGCACTCCGGAAGGTGCTCTTTGGCACTCCAAGGACTGGTTCTGGCCCGACGTATGTCGTGGCTGACCCCTTCTAGCCAGTTCTGGTTAGTCATACACAAAAATACTCGGACGTGTCAGATATTTAGAGGAAATGTTAAGTAAATTTCAAAAGGTGTCCTATTGAATAACTGACGATTTAAATGTGACCAGAAGTCATGACCAATTTTCGTTGTCAAGATAAAACAAAACATAAATTAAAGAGTAAAAATACATATACACATTTTTTTCCAATGGTATAGTGTTGGCTTTTAAAATTCTGGCCTAAGCTCCATTATGGGTTTAGGGTAAATAAGTTTTAGGAAAAAAACGGTACGTCACTGCATTTTTCAAAAATAAAAATTTATTTGTAAATACCCGTTTAGTTAAAACAAATTTAATCTCCTTACTTTTTTTGTTTGATGTACGGTTTTCGCGTAAATAAATGGAAACCATTTTTGACATGCTTAGTTTATATTTCTATTTATTTTTAAATAAATAGGAATTTGACCATGTTGAGAAATGGTTTCTATTGATTTACGCGAAAACCGTACATCAAACAAACAAAAGTCAAGAAAAAATATATTCGTTCTAAACTAAACAAGGATTTAAAAACGAATTTTTATTTTTAACAATGCAGTGGCGTACCATTTTTTCTTAAAAAACAAATTTACCTAAACTCCTTATAGAGCTCTTAAACTCTTAATCGCGCCAACTCTAACTTAGCCCAGGATTTTAAAAGATAACCCTATACCATTGGCTTCGTAATTAAAAATTTATATTCACATACCCTGTTTACAACTGGTAGCCAACCCTGTTGTGGCATTATCTACATACTATAAACTTTTTATTTATATAAATTAAACAAAAATTGTGGCGGTATTCAAGTCATTTTTTTTATTTTTAATTACACTATATCAGCCCGGAATATGGTTTGCCCATCTCCCGGACATTTATTTATTGATAACTTTTATTCCAAAAAAATAGTTTATCAGAAAAAAGGATGAGAGTTCCATTTATATAGCTGAATCTTGTACTATACAGTGTGGTCCACAAGTGTGTAATAAGTGGAAAAAAATATTTGCAATTTGGCAGAAAATGTTATTCTTTATAAGAGTTGGTGAATGTTCTTAAACTCTATTAGCAGTAGTAAGTTTTAAAAGTTCTATGGTATACAGAGTAGGTCCAAAAAATTAAAAACTGTTGGTAGAGTACCCTTATTTATAAAAATATAAAGAAATGTTAAATAGAAAAGTTATTTAAAATTAAAAGTTATGCCTAAATACCAATTAATGGCCTCCCAATCAAGTTTTTATTTATTTATTTTTATTAATTTTAAGTTATCTGTTCTACACTTTCATAAAAATCTGAAACAAAATTTTACAAGGTAAATAAGAAATTTTTATATAAATTTTATTATTTATAGTATATTTGCCTTAATTAAAAGCATATTTGTAAAATTTTGGGGCCCTATTAAATATCCCTGCAACAAACCTAAAGTTACTGCTTAGCTAAAAAAATATAAATAGAGTTTAATTTTATAAATTCGCTTTAATTTGAATTAAATTTGTCTAAAAGTCAGTTGGTTAGAACTGCTTTAAAGAAATATTGAAATAGAATAATAAAAATCTGTATCATGCAGGGTTAAATTAAAATTTTTAAAACTTTGAATATGATGCCATAACTCGGTATTTAGGCATTACCTACTTTTGATTTTAAATAACTTTTTTATTCATTATTTTGTCGTATTTTAAAAATAAGGGTACTTTTAAGCAGTTTTTGCTTTTTTTGACCTACTTGGTATTTCATTTAGCTTTTAATGAAACTAATACAGTTTTTGGACCATGCACCAACTGTTATAAGGAAAATATTTTTCTGAAAAATTGCAAATTAATAGACCACACTGTATGTGAATAAGCTTAGTTTCAAACTTTTATTAGTTGTGAAATATGCATCATTCTATATTTTTTACTAAAAATGACTAGATATACTGATTTCTTAAATTATTATTTTAAAAATAACAGTTAAGTGGATTTCAACTGATTAAAAACACCTTGACATGGCTTTTAAAACGTAACTTATTTACTTATTTATTTCATATATAAAGTTCTTCTAAAGGCGATAAAATTTTATGTTTGTTTCGAGTTGAAGTTATTTTATTGCTGCGAAGTTTGATTAAAGTTACTGCAGTTTAAAGATCGTTTAGGAAAACCGATATCGTAAATTACTTTCGTGTTGTAAATAAGTATGTTCTTTTATACGTACAAAATACGTGCATGTATCGTAAATAAAACACTTTTAATTAGTACAGAAAATAGAGGATTTCTTCTTGCAAAATTCGTCAGAGTAATTTTATTTCACAAATAGGTGCAGTAGAACGTAAGGCATCTAAAAACACAAAATACTTACAAATATGGCAAATGGAAGTGTCGCCATCTTGCGAGAAAACCGTTTGGGCCTGTATCTTCGTAACTGTATACTTGAGGCCCATAATTTTAAAAACCTTTTTAAAGATAATTAAATTTTCTATCTTTTTTCTTTATTTTTTTATTATTATTTTCTGTTAACGATTTATAAGATTGTAACTGTTTGTTTGTTGATCTTTTTACCGATATCTCTTCTTCTTCTGACTTCAGGTAGAAAGAAGAGAAAATGTTAATGTATACTCCTTTAATTATACATTTTGGGTAAAAATTTTCTAATGTTGCTAGTTCACCCTTTCTCAACGTCGAAACAACTTTACCCATGGGATTTGCTCTTGTAATATTAGAGTAACTTACATTAAATAGTCTTGAAAGGCTTGCGTATAATTAAAATTACTGGGTATATTAGGGAAATTTCAGAATATGTATACTTAATTTATTATGTCGTGTCGTAAGTAAATAATAAAATTTATATATTTTAAACATGAAGCTACAATTTTTAGACAATTCGTTAGATACTTTTACTGCACAGATTTACATGATCTTTTTTAATGATCCTCTGATTACTGAGACGCTACTTTTTTACTGTTCTATTTCCTGGTTTTTCTATAAAAACAAAAGATTATATGCAACGTGTGTTGCCTATATCGCGGAGAACATTACGTGATGCGCAGTATTGGTAGCTTTTTTGGCTGTACAAACTGCACCAATTTACATAATATTTTTTAGAATGGTCCTCTGGTTACTGGGACAATTAAACACTATTTTTTTGTTTTCCTTTTCTAGAAAGAAATTTATTTTTATTGAAAATTAAAAACAAAAAGAAATTTGTCGACTTAACTTTGAAATTTTTCCAAGTATTGGCTTTAACCACTGATCTCGATAGATTGCCAATGTTATTACTTGCGCGAAACAAAAGTTACATTTCATGGGCGAAAAAACCGGTTTGTGCGCAAGCAAGTTGAGGGTAAAGCACCTGGCGCCAAACAGACTATCCGCATTATCCGAAAGAATTTGTCGACGGCGTCCAGGTTTTCTGTTCGGCAGCTAATGAGCGTCACGGTCAGACCGCGGACGAAGGATACGGAGTGCCGGTGTTTGTATTTTGCCACGGCTTTTAAGTGCGCATGTTCGTCCACCCATCTAGTTGTTTACTATGCGAGGTCGTAAAAATCTGAAACATGCTTCTTGCCACTGCGGATCTAAATGTAGGTTATCTATGGCTTTAACGTGTTAACATACCAAATCCATCACGATCAATAAGTCAAGCGACCGCAGTACCTACTTGAGAGAGTTGTACTATAACAATTTACATGATCTTTTTTTTTTAATGATACTTGAGTTACTGAGATCTTTATATAGCAATTTTTTCTGGTTTTGTTGCCTTTTCTTTCTATAAAAATATATTTTTTTGCAGATGTAGTTTTCTCCATATGAGAATAAATGCGCTTAGATGTAACTGCCACCACAGTCGTCGAAATTCGACGCATTCTAGAAAGAGAAAGTTGGTGTTATCTCGGCAATTCTTGCAACTTTAATCGAGCGATTATGTTGCGTTAAAAAGATAAAAATATTTACTTATCTTCCCCTTACAAGTCATAAATACTGCGGCAAGACGTGCCCAAAATATTGCATGCAGCTGATGTTACGCAACGCGTGCATTATTCGAGCACGGGAGATTGCTGATATAAGTAGTGTTGGGCGATATATCAATAACCGTGATATTTCCCGGTGAATGGAAAATCACGGTTATTACCTACCTATGAATTATTATTTAAAATAAAAAATATTTGAAGAAAAACAGTGATTTAAGCTGATATAATATTTATATTGTTTAGACGTGGCGGGTGGCGGGCACCGCCACGTCAAACAAACGTGCCGCTTGACCGATACCGACAAAATTTGGTATTTTTTCATAATAAATAATATGGCAATATATCACATTAAGCTTGTTTTTGTCACACCCTATAAAATAATGATTATTTGAGTTAGAGTCCAAAAATTTAGATTTCGTACTATTGCTGTTAATTTAATTTGAAGCATAATATATATTTAAATAAAACCAATAAATATTATGCCGCATGTTACCGAAAAATCACAGTAATTCCCAACACTAGATATAAGGGTTTTATGTGGTATGGTATTCCCACAGAAAGCATTCGAACAAGGGCGTCGCTACGGGATGGGAGGGGGGCAAAGGGTGAAGCTTCCCCAACCCTAATCTAACAAAGTTGCTAAATGTAAAGCAACCAAAGTCTTAATTCTTTTTCTTGACTTGCTTGATCGATTATTCTCGTACGTATGAAACTCGAATGAAACCACCAAGTCCATTTCATTAAATTTAAACAATTGCTGCGTTTAGCTTTTTATTGTCCTCACAGAAACGACAATTGATTTGTTTTACTAATATTATTTAAAATCGCAAAAATTTGGAAACTAGTTACAATATCTGATTCTTAATAGATATAGCCGCGAAGTCAATCAATTCAGGTATAGCTCATATGAAAGTAATCGAAATCGAAACAGTAAAAAAGTGTTGTACCAGCACGTCCTTTATGAAGCATAGACGTGCAGATTATTATATCCTGTCTTTTTTTAATATTTAGCTTGAAACAGATAAAATATTTACATTATCGCTTTTGCTCAGTTATACGATGGCGATTTTCGATTTGAGGTCCAACGTTTTGTCTCTGCTGAGAGTTGTCAATTTTATTTTTCAATGTGCTTTATAGAAGATATGTTCTGTATTGGTTCAGCTGATTCATATAATTGATGGTAGTTATTTGGGAACACGCCAGAAAATAAATTAAATTTACAAAAAAATAACAAAAAAAATAAAAGATGTAAAAGGAAGCATTTCTAGAACTAATCAATGCAGAAGGATTGGAACACATTCTATACACAGATGCTTCGAAAGATGAGAATGGTGGTGTAAGCTGCTCAGTTACCACAATCAACACAATAGTTTTAAACCACCGTCTTCCCAGCTACTGCTGTATTCATACTAGCGAATTATATGGAATACTTATGGCACTTAAATCAATAACTGGCTTAAAAAGACAACGACTTTATGCACCGATTCACCTTCATCTATATACTCCATAGATAATATGTACACCAAACATCCTTTGATTCAAAAAATTCACGACACTTGTCAAAATCTCGCTAACCAGTAAATTTCAGAAAACATAGTCTGGATTCCATCACACGTGGGTATTTTAGGAAATGAAATCGCAGATCAAACTGCAAAAGAAGCCCTAACTCTGAATATTCCCATCGAAGAAATTCAGCTTCAAAACGACCCCAATAATCATATAAAACTATTAATTAAGAATAAATGGCAACAATACTGGAATCAATCAAGCACCAAACTTCACGCGATCCAGCCTACAATTACACCCTTTGATATACCAACTTTAAATAGAAAGGACAAAATAATTTATAATACTACAGAGATTAAGAATTGGACACCGCCCGACACATAGTTATTTAATGGAAGCTGGTAACCCTCCGCTCATATTTAATTCTAGAATTTTTTTTTATATTGTAATTGTTAATTATATGTATATATACATATGTTGTGCCAATGACCATGGCAGCCGAGGCACGTTAAATTAAATAAATAATAATAAATAAAACATAGAAGAGTCAGCGTTTCAAGTCATTTCATAAATTTACAAAACGTAAGTTTTTGGTTATTTAGGCCTGCGCTGAAGGCACAACAAAATCAACTTTATACATTTTTCTTCATTGCAGATTTTTAACGGATATTCACTAAAACACTTAACGCACATCGTAGATGTAAAACTCGTATTACAAATGCTCTTGATTTTTCCAATAATTTATACTTGACTTATTCTCCATATCAACTTGCCCCCCTGTATCCCTCTGACACCAATAAACTCAAAGTGGTGGGATACAAAAAATAAATGAATAATTTAAAAAATAATGAAAATAAAACAAACGTGTGCATACACTATCGTCGAAATTTCAGGAAATGAAAATTTTCTTCACCATTTCTTTCTATTATTTACGTATAACTATACGAAAACCGCACATAACATCCAAACAACCTCTACAAAAGTCCATATACGTTCATTGCCATTTCCAGACGAACTCTTTGAATTTTTTATGTGCCGAGAATACAATTTCAAGAAAAATTCAATCTAACTTTTACGGCTAATACGGTTGAGGTCAGTACTTGTTCAAAAACACAAATAAAACGCCATAAAATCCAATATTGGAAAATAAAAACACATTTTTATGGCTGTAAATTCGCCGTTGAATTAAATATTATTAGAAAGTGCAGGAGGGGGATTTTTTTCCTTTTAAAGCAGTGATTTTCAGTTTTAGTGCCTCTAGTAAAACATACAGGGTGTCTCCTAAAGATACAGAAATGCCTAAGGGTAAAATATGACGATCTAACCAACTTACCTTCGTCCAAACGTAAATTATTTTGGAGTTTTAGTTATTTATAAATAATTTTAATAAAAATAGGTGTAATTTTAGAATATTTGGCTAAAGGGGGTTTTGGCAGGTGTGAAATAAGAATCTGCTATCAATTATTCTAAACTCCAGAAGGCGTATTATACTATTAAGAACAGTTTACCTTATCACAAGATCGTTTCACTAGGTAAGGTTGCCTCGTATGGCAACATGGCGGACCATACGTCACATATGTATTTTGCTCATTATTTAATGAAGTTTTTAACAGTGTAGTTTGTGTTTTTTGTCAATATTAAAAAATACTTTTAAATACTGTTAATTCCAGTTGTTACCGTAACTTCTTTATTTCCTATTAATAAATTATTTACCAATGATTATTCTAGCTGATTTTTAAATATTGTATATCGCGCTCTTTCGCCCTCATGGCATTATCCATCTAGACATCCTTGCTTGCTATGTAGGAACCAGCAGTGCGGTACATATGTGACGTAATGAGGCAACCTTACCTAGTCAAACGATCTTGACCTTATCACACGTGGGTCACATCAAGATCAAATGCTGTACAGGGTGGCGCCTTTTCGTTGACCTCTCAGGGTATAGCGAAAACTAAAAAAATAGAACAACAAATCTGATTGCACAATCTCGATTTCAATTTTTTAAACAAATTCAATGGTGAAAGTTAATCATGGCTAGCTTGATTCGTTTTCGAGATACATAGTGTTTTTAAATTTTGTCAATTTAACTACACACTTGTAAAGTTCGCCCAGTGAAACAAGCCAGACGACGCAAGAAGGCAGGGGAAATATAATTGTGCATTATCGAGTCTAATCAGAGGCGTGCGAATAAATGATTGCTAAACAGTTTAAATATGATAAAAATATGTAAGCATAATTTATTTTTAAAAATGTAGTGGAAATTGCCAAGATCTAAATATTTTTAGTTGTAATGAGAATAGCATCTCAGTAATATAATTAATAGCATTAGTGACACTAAATTCATTTTAGACTTCCACTGTATTTATTTATAACTATTCACACAACGTTTTGGGTAGTCCTATCGCTGTCCTTTTTACAGTTTACACTCTTAAAAACGGACAGAGATAGGATTGTCCGAAACGTTGGGTGAATGTTTTTAAATAAACAAATGAAAGTCCGAATGTACTAACGCAAAAAAAATTTCTTTCGAAAATTGATCCTTTCGACGTTCTTCATCTTTCCTGTTGATTATTCGTACACTGTTAATAGAAACTACCGCATAAAGGGAAACGCGATCAAGTTTTCTTTTTAGAGGCAGTTTTAAAGTATTATTTGTTCCTTTCTCATCGCAAACTCTATAGATATTGGCAATTATTTCCCTGAATTGGCCATGAACAATTTTGCCTTTTAAAAAGGATTCTTTTTTTCATAATTTTGACTGGCGTTAAAAATAGTTTTTATAACCAACAAGAAATGTCTACGTAAAGATGGGTTTTCACGCTCATGCAATTTGCGTAAGTTGATTTGTGCAAATTAGACTAAACTATTACCTTTGTTTTTACAGTCAAGTCTATTTGCACAAATTTGTTTATCAGTAAACGATGGAGTATGACGACGAATTGTTAGCATGAGCTGGTGTTACTACTTACTTTCATATTTATTTAATGATAGAATAGAGCTTAATAAATTCCAAAAGAAACTTTTTTTTCACTGATATTATTATTATCACAAAAAATAATATTAAAGACCCATCAAACAGAAAACGATAAATAAATCACGCCAATACAACTATTATTTACTCACTACGCATGTCTTAAATTTGTATGTCGTTTACACGTTCATACATTTGCACCAACCGCATGCAAATTATCTGACCATCCAGATTTTACAGAAGCTAAACCTTTTTGCTTGCTCAATTAAACGATTTTCGTTTACATGCTCTAATTTATTTGCACAAATTGGTATGCACAAGTCAATTTGCGCAAATTGCATGAGCGTGAAACCCACCCTTAGGCTTGAAACAAGAACGGATTTATTTAGTTAATTTATTATTTAATTACATACATACTAAACTTAATTATTGAATGCGATACAAAATCAAAATACTAAATTAAATTTCTACGTAATAATACAAACACAAAACCAAAATACTAAAAATGTTAATAATTAACAAATACTTAAAAAGTACAATAAATTCCAAACCATTCCCCGTCTATGTTGATGCGAGGCTCCACCTCTTTGAAGGCTCATTCCAGAGGCAACCAATCAGTAAACATTATTTCAGTGGTTATCTTGGTAGGGCTGCCTTGTTGTCGGAAATTAAGAATATAAAAATATTTTAAGGACGATATGAATATTAAAGCATAGTATAATCGGTTTCTCTAAGAAAATAGAGCAATAAAATAAAATATCTTTAGGGAATTAAAAATAAATCAATACCAAGGTGTAAACAAGTACTTTATAAAATATGAAATTTTATATTTAAAAAAGTGTAAAATAGGTTCTCAGCAGTAGGATGAAAATCTGGCAACATCTTAAAAGCAAATTCAGTTTTTTTCCGCATTCCTTCCATCTGGCTAGACTCAGTTGGTAAACTGTAAAGCCTGATTTATAGTTTCAGTAACGTAAGACTTAAGACTTAACGTTAAGCCGTAAGAAAAATGAACATGTGAAAAGTAACCTGATAATTTATACTGCCAAATACTTAAGCAGTAAGAATTAAGCCGTAAGACTTCTTAAGTCTTAAGTCTTACGGCTCGGTTGACATCGGTCGTTTTCGCCGATAATCGGCAGCGTCATGTTTACATTTTTGGTTATTTATGGGCCATTTTACATTAAATTTTATTTTTGTTGTCGTTGATGTCCTTTGTAAACAGCATAGAGCCAATCTACCTAAAGTATATTTTATAAAATACATTTTTAAAAATGACAACAACAATATGTATAACCTAAAAAACCGTAAGGAGATACTTTAAATTAAGGAACTATAAATTGACTTGTCATTACTGCTTACTTCTTACGTCTTAACGCTTAAGTTTTAAGTCTTAAGTCTTACGTTACTGAAACTATAAATCAGGCTTAAGTCGCTTGATATAAGAGATAGAAAAATAAATGTAAATATAAAAGTTTTAGGATTTTTTTGTAGAATTCAGTGGCGCATCTATGTTTTTCTATTGACTTTCTTTTAAAGCTAAAACACAACATAAAATGTCTACGAAAATGTATTGTGCTTTATATTAAATAATATTTTTCTGAAGTAGCTGTGAAAATTTTAAATTTATAAATTTTATTTTAGAAAATAATAACCAGAAATAATCAAATTTCTCGGACATACAAAAAGTCATTTGATTTACAATTTAATAAAGTTTCAACTAAAGATTGCCTGTATCGAATCCCTTCATGAATCCACCAAAGCATGATAAGGGGATTTTCCCTTTAAATAAACACTCTTTGGAAAATCCCGATATTCTCAGTGGAGAGACGGCTTAAGTTAAGGGATATCAGCTGTAAAGCAGCTTTAGCGTTGGAGATTACCTATTGATGTAGGACAGTAATATTACCCATTCAGTTAAAAGTTGATCTTAAAAGTTTACTTAAGAACATTTATAAACTTTTTTATTTTCCGGTTTTTAGAATTTGGTACTCGAAAAGAAAGAAAAGTCTTTTTTAAGCTGGTTTTTTCCTTTTAACACTGCATAAATGCCAAAAATTAAGTAAATTTTTCATATAAAATTATATTCGAAAATGTTTTCTTTCAAAGATACAGGGTGGTAAATTTTAAAGAAAAAAACCCCTTTTTATTATAACTTTTCGACCATATCAGATATTTGCACAAAATTTGATACACTTTTTTAACCAATAAATTTTATTTTTGTGGTAAAAGTTTTAAAAAATCTTTTACCAGTCAATTAAAGAAGATTTGTATTTAATCTTCATGAAGAAAAAAATAGTTCGCCATTGCTTTCTCCATGATATGATTTTTTGACTTTTTTATTTGATGTTTAGTTTTTAAATAAATAAATATAATCAATTTTTGGGCATGGTAATTTATTTAAAGAATATAATAATTAAAGAAGTAATTTTTACCGTAAAATTTCGCGAATGGCCTGGCAAAACCTCCTATCTGCATTTTAACCAAAAATTTAAATTTTTTAGATTTAAAACACAAAAACACTTCAAATAAAAAAGCCAAGAGATTCAATTTGTTTTAGCTAAATAGGAATTTTTTAAAATATTTTTATTACAAAAGAATGCAGTGGCGTACCATTTTTTTCTTTAAAAATATATTTTTAAACCCCTCAATAATGACACTAAACATTTTTTTCTGGTATGCCAAAAATGTCCTTTGTCTTTTCCTCTCTCTTTTTTAAGTTTTTAAATAATATCTGATTTGGTGTAATGGATTAAAAAAAAACAATTTTTTAAAATTTTCAACACTTTGTAGTTCGAAATCTAAGACGTTTAGGACATGTTGATATAAAGTCTTTTTTTATTTTTCATTTTAGAATCACCCATTAAAGTTGGTCGGTAGAGTTACTGGACACCCTGTACATGTTATTTCGCACTGTATTATTTGTAACAAAAAAAAATTATTTATTTTTTAATTTTTTTTTACCTTTAGATTTTTTCTACGGTTACACACAATTACCGAGCTGAATTCCAAATTTCATCTTTTAAGGTAATCGGGAAGTGGGTTAGGTTTTTGATCTACATACCGGGTGATGGATCGCCGGGCGGGACATAGAAAATCCCATGTAATTTGTAATGGGGTCAATTATTGGCTCCCCTAATTAATTTAGAGAAAAATTCTATTAAAGTTTATTGAAGAGCATGCAAATCTACGTCCATGGTAAAACCTTTAGATTTTTCGGTTAACCCGTTTGCTAGTTAGATGCTAATATATTTTTAAAAATTGTTACATTATTATCGCCTCATATTTATGAACAACAATAAAAATACCAGTTAGCGTGACATAACGTTGTCATTTTGAAATTTAGTAGTGCTTTATTATTATCAAAAAATCGTAGAGCGAAAAGATTAATACAACTTTAATCTTTTCACTGTACGATTTCAGTCAGTCAGTCAGTCAGTGGAAAATTGGCGATTTTTGGACCTTCATATCTTTATAACCGTTTGAGCTAGCTTCTTAAAATTTGAGCTTTGAATTATGAATATAAATATACACACGTAGTTTTATGTGTTTACGTTAAATATGTTTTGGGTTATGGGGGGTCAAAAGTGGCACCAAGTAGTTTGTGTAATTTACACTGGCTGGAACTTGGCTTGACACGCTGCGGCGTGTCTAGCCTGGTGTAAATTTAATATTGTTATATTTTATTATTATATTGTTTTTAATAAAAAAAAATAGGTACGTAAAACCAAATACTTGCTCATGTTACTTTTTACACTAGTCTACAAAACAAGAAACTAACTGTTTTAGTTGACAAGCCTTATGATTTTAATTAAGATATTCCTTTCGTTTTAAACATATAACATTAAAACGTTATTTTTAATTTTTTTATTTGTAAGGTTTGATTTATAAACTTTTATTTAAATTAAACAAACTTCCTTTAATTTTAAACAAAAACTTTCGCTTCTTAATTTTTTGCATTTGTCTTGAAATACCCTGTAACTGTTTTTGCGTAATCTAAAAACAAAAAGCGTTTAAAAATATTTTTGAGTATTTACCCACATGATAAAATGTCTAAGCCAAATGAGATCAGACAAGCTTTAAAAAGTTTTTGTTTTTGTTCTCTGCTTTTCTGCCATGTTTGATTTTAAAAATAATTATACTTTATACGGTGCTTTGATCTTATTATAATTTAAACGCGAAGAAAAATGGATTCTTTCTTTGTTTTACTTATTCTTTAAAAGAACACAAGCGAAAATACTTAGAAACTATAAAGATAAATAATTCAGTAAACATAATAGGTTTAGCTAATGTCTATTTTTAACACGCTTTTATTAGCTTGGGTTGTAACTATCTATCTATCTATCTATCTATCTATCTATGTAACGGAATCTTTGAGCCTAATTTTTACCAACTTCCAGCGATTCAATTTCTTTGAAACTTTGCACACGTATCGAGAACCGATGACAATGCAATAATTTAAAAACAGTATCCCGTTATCCTGATTAGGACCGCCAGGATAAATAAATTCCTTTACAGATCCTCTGTGTCTCTTGACAAAATGGCGAAGGAATTTTTTAGTGAATAAACTGGAGCATTTATTTTTAAAAAACTAATTGATATATCGAACTAAAAATGAAAAATATATAATAGTTTAAAAACTAAAAACACGCTTTATATGCAACCGAACTAAAAATTAGAAAATAATTTTTCATTACAAAGAGTTTGTCACTTCAGAATAAAAGCGTGGGGTGCTTAATATATTAAATGTTATAATTATTCTATTTGCAAATATCTATGAGGGAAAAGTTATGAAAAATAGTAAAATGCACCCCACGCTTTTATTCTGAAGTGACAAACTCTTTGTAATGAAAAATTATTTTCCAATTTTTAGTTCGGTTGCATATAAAAGCGTGTTTTTTAGTTTTTTAAACTAGTATTTATTTAAATTATACAGTGAGTGGACTAGAGTCAGGACCCCACCTCCTTACTTTTAAATTGTTTGGTACTTTTTTATGAACATTTAAGGACTTTAGTAAGACAACGTAAACCAAATTTTAGGGAATAAATGACAAATATAAATGTCAAACTGAGAGTGGGGCGCCATCTTAAAAAAGAAACAGAAAGGGGGGATCTTGTGGCAAATCAATTTAAAGTTCCTGACGGGTACTTTATGATCCTAAAATATATCAAAATGAAAAGGCTTGTGGCTATGTGCACGTGAAATTATAAGAAGTATTAAACCGTTGTATATCGTAAAAAAATGCTAAAAAAAGAAGCAGAGCGCTTTCGGGGTGTTTTCTCTTTGGGGCATTCCCGTTAGTGGCACGATTCAAATTTTACCTTATTTTTTCCCCATTTGGGGCACTACGATAATTGTACCCGACTTAAGTATTCCCATTACGGACACTCGCCTAAAGTAATAATGGCAGTGGTAGTATCGAGCTAAAAACTTAACGAATCAACGCTTTTGCCAAAATTTATCAAGAAAAGCTAACTAAAACTCAAGACAAAGAACTGGATTCTATTACCGAAGTTCGGGTGTAAAGATTCCTAAATAAGTATCAGTCTTATTGCATTACAATAGTTAGATTTTTATTAGAGAGTATAGGTGAAGGGTCTGGTTAGTTCTGGTAAGCGATTCTTTAATTAAACCCAACATTATTACACACCTACTAGATAAGCTGTAAAGTTAATGGATTTATTTACTAATAAAAATCGTAGACATTAGTGCCCCACACGGAAATGCAAGTATATCTTCGCAGGTTAATTTTAGAATCATGTCTTAAACGGAAACAAAAACCGGTACATTTTCAACCGTGCCCCTAACGAAAATAGACCGCTTATGGTACAACCATCATCAGTGCTGCTTGTCAACAAACAGGAGTCATAGCTTTGGAATGCAGACATAAGTCAAACAAATGTTTAAGAACAGTTTTTCACATCACAAACAACTCATATAGAGGGTGGCCCACCGAAAATTGCTGCGATCGATTTCTCGAAAATTTTGCATTGAAAATTTGGTTTATTACAAAATTACCGGGTGACATACAACTTAAATAATTTTACAGCTTTATCACTTCCGGTTATAACAGAAGTTAATGTTAACTTCTTTATTTTAAATTTAGCACCCTATATATTAATAATTATTTTTTAGATTATGCGTAAAATTCTAAATAAAATTTAAGTATTATGTTCTATACCTAAGTTCAACCGTTTTTGACATTTAAAATTTTATGTCAAAAATGACGTTTGCAATCTATTACATAACCATTAACTTTTTTAAACAAAAGCCCTTAATATAAGTTGGGTTTGGGATTTTTAGTGGAGAAAGAACTTCTTTAGTAGACTGTATTGATATTTTCACAATTAATAAATGCAGAGTGGTTAAAAATTATCGTTTAAAATTATAAAGACAAAAACCTTTAAAGGCAGTTTTTTAAATTTTTTTGGCAAAGCCCCCATCTTTTTTACCTTATCCTGTTAGGCATCCAAAATAAGGGTAAGTTTGTAAAAGGATATCTATTCCAAAAATTGATGGTTTTCGAGATATTAACGATTTAATATTTATCTATTCTAACAATGCTTTTATGTACGGCTTAGTTTGGCTTCTAGTTGGCCTTGACAAAGAAATGCGGCGTCATAGCCAACTACACCGTACCTACCGGTACGGGTAGGTATAGTGCAAACCTTTATAAGGATTTTTTTGAAAAAGTTAATAATAAAAATCATATAGTGCTAACACTGTAGGGGAAATATAGGCAAGTTGACATAACCGGGCAAGTTGACTCATTTCCAGGTAAACCAACGCCATATCGGTTGACTATAAATACTTTTAGGGCGATTTTAGTGTTAGTAATATTTTGAAAGTGGTAACGTATGGAAGGCCTTGTAAACAACAGTGGCGTAGCGAGCTTTCGAGAGGCCCCGTATCAGAAATGATTTAGGGGCCCCCAAAATAAAAGGTCTCTACTCTTCAAAAATATTGTTCCTCTTAATAGGGCCCCACTTTCCCAATTTAAATTTGTTTTCTACCACACATTTGGGGGCTCCGTATTATTGATATGGCTGATACAGCGGTAGCTACGCCCCTGCTTAAGTGGGCAAATGCTAAATGCGCGGAACACGCAATTGAAAACCAAAAACTTCACATGCGAATTATGCAGTGATAACTAATACTTTTTTGGTTTGTATTAAAAATCTCGTGGTTCCGCGCGTATGCATCCCTATATGGTCCAACTGGACAGGTCCCGAACTTCTCACTTTGTTCGTTCTTTTATCCCTAGAGTTTCTAGATTGTGGAACCTGCTGCAAGAGGAGGTCTTTTCCTTCCCCAAATCTTCAAGTATTTAAGTCCCGTGTCAATAAACTCCCTCTTACCTCGCTTAAGACAGCCACGGTGTCGTGGTTTGTCCAAAGATAAAAAAAAATTGTTTCGTATGTCTTATTTTGCGCTTTTGGGTAGGGCACAATAAATTATTTCAAGGAGTAAGATTTTTGTTTAATTTTTTCGAGAAAATGTAATTTTTTTGTAATAAACAAAAATGAAAGTCATATAGCTGGTATGATATACAAAGTATTTTAACATGCCATAAATTCCTGTATTTTTTAAAATATATTTACGTAACTTTTCAGTATACCAACTTGTTTATCCTTCCCCTATATCCCTTTTCCTACATATCACCCAATATACTAGTCTGTATAAACAAATACCTCTTGATATACAGAAAATTCCAAATAGAATAAAACGAAAAATTCAATTTTCCCATAATAATCCGGAAAAATTGAGATTTGGAAAGAAGCTTTGCAGAAAAACACAGTTTCACTACTTCCCTAAAATATATAGTTTTAGAATATAAAATACGCAAAGGTCTATAAAAATTCTATGGTAAGAAAAGGGTTTTAAAGTTAGTCCGATATATTTCTTTTTTTAGATTTCCTTTTATATGACTGGCTTTTCTGTTGTTGACATTATATTTTTGGTATTTTTTTAACGGAATCCTGGTTTTTATTTATAGGTTAACGATGTAGCAATGTCGGGATTTGGATATACGAGTGATGAGAGTTTTATTACAAATTTATATTAAGTACTAACTACGAGTATATTTCAACCTCAAAAAACCAACAGAATAAAATAATATTTGTTTACAATTTACAGTAAAATGGTAAGATGATAGGCATTTTAACAAAAAAAATGATATACAATAACGAAGACAAATCAATGAAAACAAAACTTCTAACCTTCTGCGGTATTTTTTCTAGTTAATTTTATTTAATAAAAAAAATAAGATCAAATAATAAGCAAACCACTTAACAGTCACTATTAATATATATATTTCTCCCCGTGGCGCAGTGGACAGAGCTTTGACCTTCGAAGCCAGAGGTCGCCGGTTCGACTCCCAGCGGGGACACATATTTAGGTAGTAGTTAATTAAAAATAACGACCGTGGTGGCACTACCGCGTTGTCTAAAAAGGTGCTATGAAATGCATAACTGCATGTTTCAGTGCTTGGACAACGTTGACGGAACAGGGGGAACGAGGGTTAAACATCTAATATCCCGACACCCACGGTACTCTGGTATTTAGGCATATACCTTTGTGGGATGTTAAAAAATAAAAAAAATATGTTATAGCTATATTTAAAGTTATTTTATTTTCAAAATTCGCACTTTTTTCTAATTAAATTTTATTCCATAAGTTGAATTAGATTTATTATGACGATGTACGGAGTGTCCGGATTTTGTTGCAATTGTCTGGTATCTTGGTTATTATTCGAGATAGAGACTTGCGATTTTCGCGAACTGCTGCTACTTTTTTATGAAACGAAAAATGTTACTAAAAGATTTTTCATGACCCTTTTAATTTTTACATACGGTGCGAAATTCATGTTTTTCCATTTTTGGACACCCCTCGTATTTCTGATAAACTATTTACCACATTTTTGAGACGCAACCATTAGCCCATTTCCCGTCTGGCGTCTTTTTAGGATTTTATTTTATTGGATTAAAATAATTTTAACCGCGAGCTAATGAACCTTTGATTATAGATTAAAAGCTTTGTATCGTAAGTAACTTAATATCGAATATTTTATTATTTTATTTCTTTTAAAGTAATTATAACTTTTATTATATTGTTTAAGAACAGAATATTTCTTATTAGGATATAAAAGTTTAGTATATAAAAGTTTTTTTCTTAAAATGTTTAATGAACTTTTTAATTTTATTTTGGAGAAAAGCCTTATAATATTTTTTTCTAAAGGTAGCTTTGCCGCAAAAACAACATACATCAGATAAATAAAAATAAGTCTAGATACTTTCTCATTCATAATAAAATGTTTTTTTAATTGGCCCACAATTGGCGGAGTAATCGGTGTACATATACAGTGTGTCCAAGATAAGGATCCTAAGCATGGGAATCTCAGTACCTATTGGAGATACAGCTTAGGTTAAATTAGGAAAAAGTTGTGTTTTATAAAGCTTATATACATGCCGTTTAAAAACTTGAAAAATTTTCATGGCCTGCTGAGATATTTGGCAAAAACGAAAATTTGACTATATCGATTTTATTTTTTATTTGAAGAGTTATAAAAACTATTAACACTTTTGCACTGGCACTTTTTAGCTACTACATAATGGTATTTTTAGATTTTATACCCGACGTTTCGTTTTCAAGAAACCATCATCAACTTTATTTTTTTATATGGCTCAAAAAAAGGAATACCCTGTATCTGATCCCATTTTTTATTACAAATTCAACGATGTATCACATGTCACATTTTTATTTTTAGTTAAAAGAAAAATTGCAGTTATTTTTAAGTAGGCCTAGCAAACAAATGCTTGGACGTTAATACCTGTTACCGTATCTGCAACATAATTTATTATCATTATAAAATAGTATTTGTCGTTATTACTCTGTTTGTCAAGTTGTTGTTTTTAGAGCAATTGTTCTTATTGTTACTGTTGTCATTATAAGCAATACGCATTACTAGGCTCAACAAAATCCGTGTGTTCAGAAAATATCGAAACATCAAGAACGTTTGGGGTTTAATATGTGGTGTGGATTTTTAGGAACTAAAATACCAGGTCCATGTATTTACCATAATTCATTAACTGCAGAAATAATACCTTCATTTATTTTTGCAGCACAAAATGTAGCATGTTAGCATGTCAAACTTATCTTCATGGCTATATTGGCCATCCTGCAGATTCGACCGTAATATTACAATAAGATATTAGCTATTCACCAATAAACAATAATAGAGACAACAGTAACAATAAGAACAATTGCTCTAAAAAGAACAACTCGATAAGCAGGGTAATAAGGACAAATACTATTTTATAATGATATTAAATTATGTTACAGATACGGTAACAGGTATTAACGTCAAGCATTTGTTTGCAAGGCCTACTTAAAAATAACTTTAAAAAAATAGGAAAAATGCAATTTTTCTTTTAACTAAAAATTAAAATATGACATGTGATACATCGTTGAATTTGTAATAAAAAATGGGATCAGATACAGGGTACTTTTTTCGAGCCATATAAAAAAATAAAGTTGATGATGGTTTCTGGAAAACGAAACGTCGGGTATAAAATCTAAAAATACCATCATGTAGTATCTAAAAAGTGCCAATGCAAAAGTGTTATTAGTTTTTTTATATCTCTTCAAATAAAAGTCAGAAAAAAATAAAATCGATATAGTCAAATTTTCTTTTGCCAAATATCTCAGCAGTTGAAATTTTTCAAGTTTCTAAACGGTATGTAAATAGGCTTTTAAAAACACAACTTCTTCCTAATTTAACCTAAGCTGTATCTCCAATAGGTACTAATATTTCCATGCTTAGGATCCTTATCTTGGACACACTGTATAAAAAAACATGGGTGTCTAACATAATATAAGCTCTGTCTTTTTTTTAAGTTGTTATGTAACAAACCACTGGGTAGTAGTCTGCCTTGAAAATCCTCTTAAATTGACTTTCAAAAGGTAGCTTAAGCCGGTGGTCGATGGTTCCGTATATTTGTGTAAAAGTTGGTACGCAACACAGATATGTGAAACTGATTCAAGATTACAAAGGATATAATTAATTTAATTGTAAATGCCTTTCTAAATAATATATAACAGTAATAAAAAATGTTTATTTTTGTTCATAAAACCTTTTAAAATATAGATAGCATCGAAAATAATAGTCATAAAAAGAATAATAACATAAAATGACTCGCAGTGTAGTCACTGATTCGTTGTTATGATTGGAAAAATATGGAGACATAAAACAATATTTATGGATACAATTCGGAAAGGAAACTAGGTCAGAAAGCGATATTAAAATATTAGGGAAACTGCATATTCAAGATTTATGAATTTGTTATGATACTGGAGTTGACCAGTTAAAACAATGGAACATACGGGCATTCCAGTTTGTCTGTAATAAAATTTGTATTATATTATTGACGCTGGCTAAACAACCACCGGCGGTTTTGCTCATTTATAAGAAAAAAACCGCCGTTTGGTTGTTTTATCTATTTACGTATATAAAAACCGCCAGAAATTGACAATTATTTATCTATTACTGGTGATTTTTACTTATTTAATCGATAGATGCCGCCGTCCGGCGGTTTTGTTTATAAAAACTATTGAAAACCACCGAATATTAGTTAAAGTTAACCTAACTTTAATAATTAGTTGTTTTATGGTTTCATTTTTATTTTTATTATCGATTAACAAACAAAAATAAAACTGAAGACCCGACACTTTTTTTATATTCTTTATATATTTTTTAATTTTTCCTTATTTTTATTCTTATTGTTAATAATTTAATTTTCGGCCAAACAATTTTCCACTTTTTAAGAATTTAAAATTATTTCTTTGGTTTTCCTGCTTAACAATATTTTTTAAGGTGTTTTTGGTGTTGTAAAATATTACGTCCCTAAGACGAATATTTGGCAGCATTGGTAATGGCTTGTGATCTAATAATCAAAAATATTTTTAACGATGCAGCATGGCTGCTTATACCAAAAAGTAGCATTAACTTTGATATTTTAAATAAAACACCCTGTATATTTTGGTATTTTGGATCCGCCATTACTATCTGAATATTTTTTCCCAATATTATCCTATACCTATTTCTTACGGTTTTTGAGTAAATAATTATTTTTCATATTTTTTGTCCAAAACATGTCTCTAAATGAAAAGATTTTATTATATACTCTATCTGCATTCGTAGACACTTAAAATTAAGGGTCTAGCATCTCAATGTCCTCTACATTGATGTTGTATAAAAAAAATTGCTTTGAATTCGCTTTATATTCGTGATTTTACCTCTAGATATAAAAATGGTAGAAAGTCCATTTTTTTAAAGAAACACCCTTTATATGATCAAAGAATCTAAAGGACCATAAAAACCTTTTAAAATAATATTTTTTTTCATAATCGTCTAAGGTCGACCGTGAGACACCGTGTATAATATATACCATTTCATTGGTGGGGGAATCGCCTATAGTTTTTAAATATGTTAAAAAAATACTGTTTTTTTGGCTTATGAAAATTGTTCGAATCGTATTGGATTACATATTTTTGTGATCCTTAAATTATTTTCTTCAAGATAAAAATAAATAGTCCTCCGTTTTCCTTACGTCACTCTTAACTTGTCAGATTAGTGGAATATACACTGTTTAGTATGTAATTCACTTACCCTATCTTAACCTGATGTACCCCAAAATTTCTGATAAATGTATTTTTGTTTTTTACGATCCGCCATATACGGGGCTCATATTTGGTAAAAGTACCTAACCGGGTAGCGTAATTACTATCTATACTATTATGCAGAGCCAGTCGGCTCTCTAAAAGAGTAGACTTAGTAATAGGGAAGAACGCAGTTTTAAGTATTTCTAACCATACTAGAGTGCAGCGCAAGCCAGCTCCAGAGAAATGGAGAGAGATAGAGAACTCGCTTCGACCACTGCGCATCCCATTTTGCGGGAACGGCATGGGCGCCGCCATATTTACCGCTATTTTCCTGGATTTGTCAAAAGTAATTTACACTAACCTTATTTTCACTATATTCCGCCTTCTTTTTGCACAAAATTTTTATAAAACACTAAATTGCCACACAATATTTTATAAACACCTTTTAAAAAACCTGTTTTTTATTTATTTTACACGTTTTTTCATTAAATTGAAAATAATTTACCCATACATGCTGCAACCATAAATAGAATATGTAGATGTATTTATGGTTGCATACACGAGTTTGTTTAAAGTAAAGCTTTTGAATTAATAGAATTAATAATAAAAAAATGTTTTTAAAGGGTTTTTGATGTTAAATGAAATATTGTGTGCCATTTTAGTATTATAATATGAATTTTGTACAAAAAGAAGGAAAATATAACATAACAACAGATGACAAATGACAAGTAGTGGACATCCATGGCGGCGCCCGGTATTTGCCTTCTCGCGCATGGTAAAGCGACTTCTCCCCCCTCTCCATTTCTCTGGCCAGCTCTGGGCCGTAGTATAGGTAGTAATTATAATACGCTGGTGTCAGGCCCTAGACACTTTAAATGAGAGGCTTGGTTCCTTGTTTTAGTATTACCCAATCTAAGAGATGGCGCTGTACTCTACTCAAAGTGGTTGCCTAGCTTGCTGGCGCTAGTAAATTATCGATTGATTTGTCATTAAAATTTGTCTTTGAACGGTTTTGGGTTTTTACGTTAATAGCCGACATTTTGTGTTTTGATACTTCTGGTTCGCTTTGTTTATTTTTTCGCCACTTTTAGTGATTATTTACAAACCGGAGAGACATCCGATTTATTGTAATTTGGTATATGGAATTTTTTGGGGCACTGATTACAAATCTGCTGATCCCTCATCAAACTGCTCATTTTAAAAAATCTGCCCGCAGTATTTGATTTCCACCCCTTAAAAACTTCACTGAAATGATGATAGTGAAACTGTGCAATTGTATGGAAAAAATGGGTTAAATAAAAGAAAATTTAAGGAGGAGATCAAATATTAAATGCCAATTTAGCGGAAAACTCGAGATGGTGAATTTAGGTTAGTTTTCTGTTGCAGACTTAATTTTTTTCAAATTCATAATCAGCACCCCAAAAAAACCCCGTATACCAAATTTCAGAAAATCAGCGGTGTCTGATTTGTAAATAATTACCCAAACATTTTTTCATATTTTTTATTGTAGTGTGCCCTTAAATTTTACACAGCAACATTCTGTAACATCCTGTATACTCGACTAGAGGCAGCCTACCACCGTTTGCACAGTCGACCAGTAAGGCTGCTTCTAAGTGATATTTGCTTAAAGATATCAATAATATTTTAATAGTTATCCGCGATCATACCCTTTATTTTCGAACTACGGCAGTGTCTTATCTACCCAACCCCCATCTACGGCTGGTGTGTGTACCCCTAAGTATACTCGACTACAGATCCCGATTTATTTTTTACGCGCGAAGACTTGCTGTGATTTATATTATTCTTTAGGTGCATATTTGGTGGCAGGCACGTTATTATAAACGTAAACATCACCTCTTATTAATCTAATTTTTTTTATACCTACTAGTGCAGCTGTGAGTTCCCTTGTTTATTTGTGTTGATGAATCAAGTTATTAGAATGGATAAATATCCAATCAATATTCAAAAAATCATGGATTGTGAGGATGTGGTTCTCAATAACAGTTATGAAAATGAAAATAATTATTCCTTAACTATAAGAAGCACAAAAAAAGTGATGAAGGGGAATTATCTGACAGTGACTGGTGTAATAACTGGATTAATAAATTTAGTACCATAACCAGCACGAACTGGATTGTGAGATATACATTTCCTACCCTTCAAAAATACCAGTATAAGAAGGTATTTAAATGTCACCATAGCAGCTTCAATAAGGTGAACTGCAATAAAAGAAGTGAGAGCAGAGTTAGAAACAGAAATTGTGAGGCAACCATTTCATTTTTGTTTAAAAAAATTAACAAAAATACCATAAAAAATGACGATTTGCTAAGGAAGGGATTAAATATCGCTATAAGTGTAAGTGTGTTTTATTTTTTTTCTTCTACTGCGCATAAAGTATTCACTTTACGCACGCTTTTCATTTCGTAAATTTAACCTTTTTAAATACAGTGCGTAAATCTGACGTATTTTTCACAACACGTAAAATAAGAAGTAAATTTCGTTCCTAATTTTAAACAATAAATTAATAACCATAGGCCCTGGAATAAAATATTCGGGATCTGTGGTCGAATATATTTAGGAGTATAAAAATAATGCGTAACGCCAATTACACATTTACTATCTGTACTACGGCCCAGAGCTGGCTCGCGCTGCACTCTAGTATGGTTAGAAATACTTAAAACTGCGTTCTTCCCTATTACTAAGTCTACTCTTTTACAGAGCTGACTGGCTCTGCATAATAGTATAGATAGTAATTACGCAACCGGGTACAAGGTATCCTCAAGTATATTATTCTGCCGCGCTGTACTAAATTCTGAAATCCTGTCTTGAGCTGCCTACCATTAATGCTAAAATAACATCAGGATATTTTTATCAAGGTAGGAGCAGGTAGGAGGTTTGTCAGTAGAATAAACATTGCTATGATATTTTGCCGGTATAAAACGTTTGCTGTGGCTGTTATTTTTGAACAAGTTACAATAGTAGTCGAAAGTTTTACTTAGGTTAAATTTGTCAGTTTTATTTTATAAAACTGAAATAAAGAATTTATTTACTGGATGGTATTTATTTGGGTACATGCCGACAACAACAGTTTAATTAAAAGTACTGAAAAACCAAAAAAATTAAAACAAGTAAAAGATTATTAAAAACGCATAAAAGAACACAGATCATACAATAAAAATACAGAATTTCATAAATCAAAATTCTGCCAACACGCATTTGATAACAATCATAGAATAAACTATGATGGTGAAAAGTTAAGCCACCTACGATTCGCAGACGATATAGTTTTAATAGCAGATAACCTTGGGGAAGCAAGAGAGATGTTAAGCGAACTTGAAGCATCGAGGAGAGTAGGCCTAAAAATGAACATCGCTAAAACTAAACTTATGACTAACCTGGTTATTAGTGAAAATATAGAAGAAGAACCAGAGTAACAGATGCCATCGAAATAATTACTAACCTAAAGTGGAATTGGGCGGGTCACATAGCGAGAACAAACGATAAATAGGTGGACAAAAAGAGTATTGGAGTGGAGACCAAAAAATGATGCCTTTCGAAATAGAGGAAAACCACCCACACGATGGTCCGATGATTTAAAACGCATTCAGGGGAATTGGACGAAAGTTGCACAGAACAGAGAAAAGTGGAAGTCCTTACGGGAGGCTTACGTCCAGCAGAGAACAAATTTGTAGCTGTTTGATGATGATGATGATAGAATAAACTGGGATGCTTCGAGCATTTCAGCGAAGGAAACTTCTTCTAAAAAACGCAAAATCAAAGAAAGTAAATATTATTAAATAAAGGTAATTGTGTAGCATCAATTTCAGTTAATTTAAATAACACTTGGTTGCTTTGCTTGATAATGAAGTATCTTCAGGAAGACTTAAGATTAACTAATTATTCACATTTTTGTAATATAAACAATAAATACACCAGCAACCAGTTATCTATGTCACTATGACACTATAACCAAACAAGCACATTTGACATTTAATGTCAAAGATTTCAGAATATCCTAAAAAAATATATAAATTTTAAATTTTAAAACCTTAATAATAGTTAAATTTTATTTTTATTATTTTTTATTCTCCATTTATATCTATATTGTCTTGACAACGGTGGCAGATTTGCCACGGAAACGTCGATTTTGATTCATCTTTTTACTTGTTTTAATTTTTTTGTTTTTCAGTACTTTTAATTTAACTGCTGGCGTGTACCCAAATAAATACCATCCATTAAATGAATCCGCCGAACTACAGAATATATCTTTGAATTTATTTACTGCTAAAACAATAATAAACAAACTAAATAACTAATTATCTCTATATGTCCCTCCCTATATCCGACTTTTAGACGCTAACTCTCCCCATTCTAACACTAATGAAATAAAACTAACTAAATTCAAAGAGGTCTAACTTGATAATGCGTAACTTGATCTCCCTAAAGAATACCTTAAATAACTCGACGCAACGGTATACTTAAATTAACGAAATTAAAGATTGAGTTTCAGTAGAATGAGCTTTCCAAAATAGGGAGTTGTTGCATTTAACCTTAAAATTTTTGTCTATGCTGCATGTTTTTCGATTTAAAAGAAATTTCTCTTATCAATTTTAAAAGCATATTTTTTAAATTTTATTTATAAACGTAAAAGGGACAAAAGGCTTTCTTTTAAGTCTAAGATTCGAATAGGAAGCGACCTACATCCATCTGTTTACCGAACAAAAACTATTTTATAATAAGTACAGGGTGGCCGCCGAGGTATCTGATAAACTTCGAATATATTCAACAATGAAAATTAGAAAAAAACTTTATATGCACGTATGTTCATAACGTCTTGTTTTTTGACCTCTGGGGTGTTAAAATAGAAAAAAAAATACATTGTTTTTTTATAATAACCCTTATACCAATTTAAGTATTTTTATGTTTTACCCATCTATTATTGATCTGTAATACCTTAGAAACGGAATATGTTATGGTAGCAATAATACCTGCTATCACACCTAGGGCATTATAAGCGGGCATTATGATAATGTCCGCTTATAATGCTCTAATGCGCTAATATGGAAATTTTATTGCTTATCCAATTTTATTTTTCTCACAATAAAGATCAAGTTTATACAAAAAAAATATCTTTAAACCATACTAAAAATTAAACTTTATTTCCAAAATAAAAATTACAATTAGACCTTAGGGTGGAATACTTGGTCCAGAGAGAGTTCGGACTGTATTTTTCCGACTAAAAATAATAAAATTTGTTAAACATATGTATTAAAATAAAATCAATAACTTACCAGTTCCTGAAAATATGCCATTAAAACGGTTTCGGTTATTTGAAGAATTGCGTTCGCATCTTTCCAAATACCAAATATGCCATACTCCCGATCATACTGTTGCCTTGATTTAACTGGCAAAAGATTTTCGGTCGCTTTTATGGCCTTTTCTCTTATATTTTGTGGAATTTCTTCCATTTTGAGCAAATCGTTAAATAAAAAATGCCAACTGACTAACTGATAGAAACATCAAAGTCAAACTTACACCAGTCATTATCTACTTACGTATACAGGTACAGGTGCAACTTATTTTTATATTGCGAATAAATAATGTAATTAGTCATTGAAAAACTGTTTTTGGGTAAAACATAAAGCATTGTATGCACCACGGGCTTTACTGGACTATAATGCCCATCAGGTCGAAATCTAGCCCTCGGGCTATTTCTATCTTCAGGGCATTATAGTCCTAGTAACGCCCTTGATACATAAATAGCTATTAAAAAATTTGGAGGAAGTCCTATTTTTTGGCATTTAAGAAAACAAAATAATTTTAACAGTGTCGTCCATGAGAGGTTTAAGTTAAATATTGTTTTAATATAAAAATTGTACGCCACTGCATTTTCTTAAAATGAAAATAATTTTAAAAATACCCATTAGGTTTGGAACAAATTTGATATTTTGACTTTTTTTATTAGATGCACGGTTCTTGCGTAAATAAATAAAAACCGTTTCTTGGCATGATCATTTCGTAACAAAATATCAAATTCTACAGTAAAAACTCACTTCTCTATTTATTCTTTAATTAGATTGGGATTTGGCCATGCCGAGAAATGGTCAGGAGATTAAATTTGTATCAAACTAAATGGAAATTTAAAAAATATTTTTATTTTAGAAAAATGCCGTAGCGTAGCATTTTTTTCTTAAAAATATTTACCTAAAACCCCTCATGAACGACACTGGTAATTTTTTTGTATGCCAAAAAATGTCTCTTGGTACCTAGGAGGCGTCCTTTTCTTTAAATATCTTAATTGATATAAAAGGTATTATAATTTTCTTATTTTTTACATTCTGTAATTCAAAAACTAAGACGTTTAGAACATATGTTCATATAAAGTGTTTTCCTAATTTTTATTGTTGAAATTATATCCGAAGTTTCTCGGATACCTCGGTGGCCACCCTGTATATTATTTTAAAAAAAAGGTATTACAGGGTGTCTTACAAATATAGGTCAAGGCTTTATTCAAAAATTAAAAAAAAACTCAAATTTTTTTATTTATCCTGTATAATGGCATTGTTTTATTCTAGTTGACAGTACTATGACCATTTTGTTTTGTCAATTTTATAAATAAGTCCATGGGAAGTTGTTTATATTTTAAATTTTTAAAGTTCTTACAATTTCTTAGTATTTGCTGTATTATTTAAACATATCTACATATTTTAAAAGGTACCCCTATAAAATTTACCTTCAAAAATAGGGGTTATCAATATTTGATCAGGACCCAAAAATAAGAGTATTGTTGTAAGGGCATAATCTCTCTGGCGCGCTTGTGGCGGCTTCGGTTGTATCGGCGAGCGTCGATCACCGGAGTTAAGCAGTGAAATGCGTGCCCATAATTTGGATGGGTGTCCGGCGACAGCGGTGTTTCGGGCAGCGGCACACGGTGTTCTGCTCGGGGAGGCGGACCGAGCAACAACCATCCAAGTTATGGAATGAATGGTGTGTGAATGAGAAGGAGTAGGGGTCAAGGTACAATAAGCCTTTAGGCTGCAGTCGGACCTGGGTGGGATGACCCCGAAAGGGTGAAAAAAAAGGGCATAATCTTGCTATATTTTTTTATAATAGGGGTAAATACTCCTATGTAATATTTAGATTTTGTCGTACCCTGTATATTCTTGAACTTGTTACAAAAGTAATTACAGCTCATATAGTTTTATACAATGCTTTAACTTTTATAAAAAATAAATTGATTGAAAAATTAAATTAAAAGTTTTAGTTTTTGCACGCCTAATAAGCATATTAAAAGGCATTAAATTTTATTAAGTAAACTTTTAAATTAATATACTTTAAGCAAGAATAAAATCCAATAGGTTTCATACCGATTCATTTTAAAATAGTTTTAAGATAAAGTGATTTTTCTCTCTTGTATATTAGGTAACTAATTCTTTTATGATTAGGTTTAAAAGATGTCATTAAGTAAGTAACTTAATTATTATTAATTAAAGTACTTCTAAGCTTTGACAACATTATGACGTAAATTATGTGATTTTTTTTTTATTAATTATAATTTTTGCTCTAATATACGGTAGGTTTTTTTAAAGCAATTACAGAAGATCAATTTAGTAATTTAAAAAGAAAATCCTAAAAGCCGTCGCGCTGGGGATTTATTTTCAAATTGCCAAATTGATTGAAAGCGATTGTGTGAAACGAAAATTAAATATTGAACAGAATAAATCAAAAATTGCGTTTTATGTGGTGAAACTATGTTGCATTTTAATGTGGAACAATAAATATTTGAAAAAATTAAAGTATTTAAAGGTAAGTTAGCAATATATATTTTTTCCAACAAGTGCGTAAAGTGATCTTTTACGCATGCAAAAGCAGTTAAATGAAGGACACGACTTAACATTTTTAAATAAATTTACTTTTTTAAGTAATTCGATCTTAAAATTACTTTTGGATTCAACAAAGCCATGCTTTTTGTAAAGCATCAAAATTCCTTTAAAAATATGTATTAAATTTATTTTAATATTGATACCAATCTATAGTAGTAACAAAAAATTCAAACTTAAGAAACAAAATTAAAAAATGGTTTATTCTTCAAAGCCCTATTACATGGAAACCGCTTATTTGACGACAATTTTTAAAAAGAGTTTTTTTGTGGGGAATTTAAATTTCTTTAAGAATGTGTGTGAGTTAAATTTTTAAGAATAACAACGACTTTTGCATGAAAAAAGATTGCTGGTAAAAAACTGTTAGTCGCGATGATAAATCTCCTAAGATTAATATTAAGAGCTCAAACCTTCACGATATGGTTTTCTTCTCACCATTTTGACATATGTTTCACAAAAGAATAGTCCATTTTTTGGCCCAGTCTCATATGAATATGAATTTAAAGAGTATACTGGGTTAGTAAAAAGTACTGCAACTCTTAAATACCATTATTTATTTATTTATTTATTTATTTATTTATTTATTTATTTATTTATTTATTTATTTATTTATTTATTTATTTATTTATTTATTTATTTATTTATTTATTTATTTATTTATTTATTTATTTATTTATTTATTTATTTATTTATTTATTTATTTATTTTTTATATATAAGATTGATTTCTTTTCAAAATTACTTTTAATCGCAATTGTTTTGAAGAAATTTATTTGCCGTGTATTTTATTATGCAATATTTTGACAATATTTAAATTTGGTATCTTAGATGCTTTAGTTTTAGACATGTGCAATTGAAATGTGATATCGGTACTGTTGCCAGATTTACCAGGGATTTTCAAATTTTTAAAATTCTGTTTTTATTAGTTGCTTGCTACTGTGTTGTCATATCTCGGTAACTGGTATAGATTAAATCATAAAAATTAAAAACTAAAAATCTGGCCACAATGATGATATCAGAATTTAATTCAACTTGCTTGCAAACTTTCAAATACCGTAATTTGTAAACGCATCTTAAGAGGTTTAAGAGATATTTAAGCGTATCTAAACTTTTTACCAAAATATGGTGTTGTCATATGTTAGCAACAAATAAAACTGAAATTTAAAAAAATTGTGGACTTTTAAATTTGGCCTGAGAAAGGACGTCGCACAATTAGCACTACGAATGGCTTTCGGTTGGAATTCCTTCAAATTTTAATATGTTGTAGATTAGTCTGTAGACTGGTCTTCATCTTAATGGAACTTATTTTGATCCTATCTGTAATTTCGGAGATATAGATTTCTATAACCGGTTTTTAGGTAGAGAATTAGGCTATTTAATTTTGTACAATTTTTTTTATATTAGACTTCCATTACTCTCAGTAGCGGCACAAACATAAAAAAATATTAAAAAGAAAATCTAGAAAGAAGCAATTTTTAATAATATTTGAGATTAAAAACGGTTAAATGTATTTTATTTTTTGGTATGTTGTTTAGAATTCTATTGAGAAATAGTAAGGCTAGCCTACATAGGTCAAAGCTAATAACGCTTTGTGAGTTACGGTAAACTTTTTTTTTTCCCAGGGAGCCGTCTGCATGTCCGGTGGCATTGCAGCCTGAAGGCTTATTGTACCAAACTCCCGTTTTATTGTACCCATTCCAGTACCCTAGTTCCTTGAAGAAGGCGGTATAGGTCTGCTGGGTGCGTACCATATGTTTCCGGGGGCACTCTAATATCCCCGAAGATTGCCTGTCTTTTGTGATCCAGTGCCTCACACTCTGACAGTATGTGGGATACTGTTTCGGTCTCTGCTCCACATAATCTGCAGTCCAGATCTCCGTTGTATAATCCCATTTTATTTAGGTGTTCTTTCACTGGAGCATGTCCGGTGAGGAAACCTGTGATCGTTCTTAGCTGATTCCTACCCATTTTGAGTAGTTCTTTAGCTCTTTTTGTGCATGGTCCACTGATGTATATTTTCCCATGCATGTGTTGAGGAAGCCTTTCCCAGTGCAGTCTTTGCTGGTCCTTTACCCAGTTTTGTACCGCACTCCGGAAGGTGCTCTTTGGCACTCCAAGGACTGGTTCTGGCCCGACGTATGTCGTGGCTGACCCCCTTCTAGCCAGTTCGTCTGCGTTTTCATTGCCTCGAATTCCGCAATGCCCTGGCACCCACATCAACCTCGTGTTGTTGCGTTCCGCCAGTTCCCTGAGTTCCTCGAGGCATTCTAGTACCAGCCAAGACGATACCTTGGGATTAATTAGTGCACCAAGGGCTGCTTGACTATCCGTAAGAATGTTGATTGTACAATTTGTGCGGGGCCTTTGGTTGTTAATCCTGGCACATTGTAAGATCGCAAAAATTTCTGCTTGAAATACAGAGGCGTGGTTTCCCAGTGGAAAGGTCAAACGAGTGTTTCCCATCTCACTGTAGACACCTGCTCCTGACCCTTCTTCGGTTTTGGACCCGTCCGTATACCAGGTTTGACCTCGAAGAGAGAGTCTGAAATTTTCGTTTGCCCAGTTCTCCCTTGGGTGTATTGTCACCTGAAAGGGTCTTCTGGGTACGATTTGTGGGGTCATATAGTCTGTCCTCATATCCATTATGGGACTCCTTATGATATTTTTATTTCCATGTGTCCTGATCTAACTTTTGTGTTGCTCAGGTTGTGTTTCAGTCTGTATACCCCCATTCTCGCCTCCCCTTGTACCACTATATGCAGTGGCGGGAGGTCAAGTAGGGTCTCCAAGACCGCTGTTGGTGTACTTTTAATGCATCCCGCTATGCCAAGGCAGGCTAGTCTTTGCACCTTGCTCAGCCGAAGCATAGCCGTGTGCTGTCTGGTCTTGGTCCACCAAACAATGGATGCATATGTTATGGCTGGTTTCACCACGGTATTGTACAACCAGTGAACCATTTGTGGTCTTAGTCCCCACGTTTTGCCATATGTTCTGCGAGCCAGAATTAATGCTATTTCCGCTCTTTTGATTACTTTGTCCAAATGGTGGTTCCAGGTGAGTTTTGAGTCCAATTACGGTAAACTGTAAATGTAACAAAACATTGATCGATAATTATCTAAGTACGGTAAACTTAGATAATTATCGATCAATGTTTTTGAAAAACCACAAATATTAATTAAACTTATACATGGTTTCTGAACTATGAATTTTTCTTTCTTTGGCACTTTTAATTTATTTATTAAGTCAGTGGCGTGGCTGGCATTTAAAAAAATATCAAAAGGATATATTTTATTTAATATTCTTAATTTAACATTTTTCAAATACTTACTACGCCACTGGCCTGATTTAAATTGCAAAAAGTAAGAAATTTAAAGGTACCCACTTTATGCAAACCCAAATTAAATGCATAGTTCACAACCTATCATGTGTGAGTTTAATTAATATGTATGTGGCCCTATTAACAAAACTATAAGAGATAAAAATATCAAATGTGAAATTTTCCCAAAGCTCTTTAAAATATCTATTTAATAGTGGTACAAGGTGTTCTATTTAAAAATGCCAGTTTACCATCAAATTCTCAAGAATGGCCGTATTTCCGAAACTACTAAAAATTGTAGATAACACATAAGGACATTTTTAATGGGCTGGGATAGATCTTTCGAATTCTGATATAATATACAGAATGTTCCTTTTAAATCAGCGGAAGAAATTGCTATACTTTGCTATTTTAACCGACTTCGTATTTCCAATTATAAAGAAGTTAACAATAGTGCCGATTTTAAAATGATTACCCTGTATAGTATAAAATGCGTTCTTACGAACAACCAGCCTACAGGCAATACTTCCCCATTATCCCGTTAAATTTCGTATGCGATCCGTGTAAAACGTTTGAGCATTTCTGAAATTGGTTAAGGGAGTTATGGGCTGATTAAAAGTGAGCTTTTAGGAAATTCGAATGCGCAATTCATTGAAATGCAACGAAAGGGTTCGCTTACAATACGGTTTAAGTTTACGGGTCTTAAAATTCGATTTAACCCCATCGCTATCAGGGCATACAAAAGATTTTAAATCTTTTTAAAGATAAAGTTTACAATGGCAAGAATCGGTTAAGTTCAGGTTTTTTTTAAGTATTTGATTTACTTTAGCTGAGTTTACGTTTAATGCATATTTAAATGCCTTCGTCTTTATATTTTTGTATAGATGAATTTTAAAAAAGTACTTTAGAGTATAAAATTACTGCGGTTATACTAGGTTGTACCAGAAAAGTTGACCTTTTTTTCGCTCTCACCTAAAAATATCCTAGAGAATGCCCAAACAAAGCTTAATTGTTAGAGGGTCTTTATGGTTCTTTAAGTTTTTTTGTTTAAATAACATAGGAAACCGGGGTTTTACCACTTTTTTGCCCTTCAAGCATGTAAAATATTTCTTTTTAAAAAATAACACACATATAAGTTTTATTACTTACTTTATTTCGTACAAAAAGTCTATTTAAGTGAAGTTTTTATCTTTATTATTTATGTTATTTATATAGCCTTAAATTTTGAATTTTAAGTTTTATCCATTGTTTTGCTAAACTATTAGTGTAAGATAAAAATACGCATAAAGTGTCTTAAATCCGATAAAATAGTTCCAAACGACTCTTTCTTATTATCAATCATAGGAAAGTTAGAGGCTCCTAAATACTTGAAGTTTGCTTTCATTAAAATCATTGATTTTTTTCTTACAGTAATAGTTTAGCAAAAATTAAACAAAACCGAAAATATAAAATTTAAAGCTTTATAAAAATTAAATATTGAGGGTAAATATTTAACTCGTATGAGACCTTTATTTACACAATTTAGTGCTTAGTAACACTCATTTATTTATTTTTCTATATAGTAATTTTTTCACAGCTTATAGGGCGAAAAAGTGGTTAAAATCCCACTTTCTCATGTAATTTAAACGGAAGTACGTATAAAGAACCAAAAACCCTATTTATTTAACCTATTTTAATTATATTATATTAAACTGTTGCCACAGTACCGATGATATTTGGGCAACTAAATAACCGTATACTAATGCTTCTTTCCATAGCTAAACGCAGCTAAGTAAGTTAGGATTATACAGAGTGAAACGACTTTTTTGTCTTTTACTGTATGCATTGTTGACAAAGGAAAAAAATTTGACATTTTACTTTGACCTTTTATTCCTTTAATTAAAAAAAATGTTTCCTATATAATTGATTTTTGTTTGTTTTAAAAGTGGTGTTTGTTAAAAGATGCGAGCCCAAATATTTTTTATTTAAAGTTGAAATAGGTGCAACTAAATAGTAATTAAATTGTGTTGTGTAAACAGTTGTTCCAATAATACTCTAAAAGTATGCTTCTGATAACGTCAACGAAACCATTACCAATATTTCGTCGTGACCCCTTTATATACGGACTTTGCTTTCGAGTACTTTTTAACCCAAGGTTAGTTTATATTTATACTTGAGAATAGGTGGCGACACATCCTCAACTTTTAGGAGGTTCAAGGTCGGGGACGCAAGGAAGGGCACCCCACGGAGTAAAGTTGGCCAGACTGGGTAAAATCAAAGCTGATGATCAATCCAGTGGCGTCTAGAATTTGTGCATTTCATTTTGCATTGTTTAGAAAGTGATATTTTTTAAAAGATGTAATTCCAAATTATTTAAAGTGAAAGAATTTACAACTTCATAATTACTTTAAAACTCTTGTCAACGGTTGTTCTAATAATACAATAAACTGTATATCAACGGCACTGAACAACATAGCCGAAAAATGGAAGATGCACACAGTCACCACACGTCAAAACAATATGGCCGAATGCCGCGACCCTACATAGACCGACTTTGTTTGTAACCCAAGAAAATAAAGTCAGTTCCTTTACCTACTTGGGACCGCTAGTACAATTTTGAGTCTAATAAAAAAACAGCAACAAGTACTTATCATTTAAAATGGTTATTATTTTTTTATAAATATTCCCATTTAAGATCTATAAAATTTTGCATGCGTTCAAACCACTTGTTAAAGCAGTTTTTCAAGACCAATTAGGACACCCCCAAAACATGGTTTTGAAATACATTAACAGCTTCCTCTGCCGACATTATTTGTTGTTCACGCAACTTTTTCTTGATGGTCGGAAACAAAAAGAAGTTATTTAGTGCCAAATTAGGATCGTACGGCTAATTGTCTATTAATTTGATTTTTAGAGTGGTCAAATAGTCGGTTGTGACACAAAATTTGTGACAGCTAGCATTGTCATGATAAAGAATAATCCTATGGCTCGAATTTGTTTTTCTTGTTTAACTAAAGACTTTGGGTAAATAAATGGTGGTGTACCGTTCAGGATAATCCGTTCTTTGTGTCGCTAAAGCCACGTACAGACTTGGATACAATCGGCGAAAACATTTGTTGGTCGACTGTATCTTGAATGTTGCACATCGGTTGGCCGACTTGTTGCAAACGCCATGGCAACATCCGTGGGCGTTTTCATTCAAGGAATCGGCAGAATGCCTGTTTTCCATTTATTATGGAAAACATCGGCAGGTTTGTACGAGCTTTTAAACTAGTGTGGACGCGAAACACTTGTATCTGCAAATGTTGGCCAACTTTGTTGCTGAAAAATTTTTGAAACAAGATACAGTCGGCCGACAATGTTGTCCCGATTGTGTCCAAGTCTATACATGGCTTAACGGTAGGTTCTGTTGCCAGATGACCGTTTTTCCAAAAAAAAGGTGACTATCTCTTTGAAGTGTTTCGAGCACGAACAACTTTGAATTAGGCTCATCCTAAAAGACCCACACAGTCGACTGCTGCTTAGTTTCTGGCTCATATGCACACATCCTTGATTTGTCACCTGTTAAAATCTAGTACACGTTAGCACTAGTTTGCACCAATCGACAAGACCATCATTTTGAGCTTTTGTTAAATTATGTGGGATCAAACGGAAAGAAACTTTTTTTTCAGCCAAATGATGATGCAAAATTTTATTTATGCTCGTGAAACTAATACCTAAAGTTGCCTCAATCTCACAGTATATCACGGGACGATATTGGGGTATTACTTCTTGCACAGCAATAATGTTTTCGGACACAACAACTGATTTTGGCCGACCTTCGGGACTCTCGTTGGTGAGTAAATGGCGACCTCGATTATATTCATTATGCCAAAAGATGGAGCTTTATTACCAAAAATGGAAATTAGGTGATCGATTCAAAGCTGCTTTGGTTAACCACGCCAATTCAAAAATCGTAATAAATCATGTCAGCGAAAAAATTCAATTTTTTCGCTAACACACTATTTTTAACTAACTGTAGAGACTAATTGCGGTCAGATAACGAAATGTTCTAAACAGGATTATTGTGGAAAATGTCAAGCTTTTAGCACACAGTGTTGCTAAGGCTCAAACTATTAGTAGTGTATGTATTACTGTACTAGACACATGGCTGGACTTTAATTATCATTTTTTAAAGATGCTTTAAATTTTATTCATTCCTACTATATAAACTTTTTTAAATAATCAGTTTGCGACTGTTATTTAAAAATATATTAAATGTTTTAAAAATTATTAAGTAAGGTTTAAAAATGTATATTTTTAATTTTACCTACCTAAATAGAGTTTGTCATGAACATACTTTTTACTCTGACTTTTCTTTGTATAATTATCCAGTTTTGCTCGAAAAAACTTGAAAAGGTAATTTTAAAGATGTTTCTTTTATCCTTTTAAATACAAAAAAACATGATATAATGAGCTAAGAAAAAATAACAGTAAGTCTTTCGAAAAATATGTATAAAAATACTTTTTAAAACAAGTTTAAATTTTTTAATTAAAAACATTTTTTCTAAAGTTTCTTTTTTATTAAGGAAACAATAAAAAAATAAAAATATCAAATTAAAAATTATTATTCTGTATTCTGTATTAGGGGCCCATAAAATCCAATAAGCAACAATCTCGAAATTTTTCATAGTGAGTGTTTTATAATTTATCATTAAACTTTAAGAAATAATTTTACAATAAAAAAACTAAAAACTTTATATGAACCGTCCTAAATGTATTCATTTTTTAAGTACAGAGTGTTAAAAATGTTTTAAATTATTGTTTTTTTTTAATAATAATTGGTAAAACGATTTAGATATTAAAAAAAAAACTGTAAGACGCCTTCTATGCACCAGAAGACATTTTTTGGCATCCAAAAAAATAATTTTCACCAGTGTCGTCTATGAGGGGTTTGAGGGTAAATATTTTTAATAAAAAAATGCACACCCGTAAAACTGACGATGTTTTGTCAAAAACCCATCAATTTATCCAATTCTGAAATCATAAATTTAATAATCCTATGAATACTACCATTTATCGGGGATTTTATTTTTATTAAATTTTGCGTATATCCTCACTCTAACTGATCGGGCCGACTGCTTGTCAGCGACTGCTATCAATTTCTGATGGTAATCGTATTAGCAAAGAGACATCATACTATTTTCGCCATCTGTTGGTCGCGGTAGGTACTAAATTTTTTAGGGTACGCTGAAATCTCACTTGTAGGGTTCTATGGATTGGTATTCTTTGCTTATACATGCAATTTTTAACATTTTGTTAAAAATTGTAATAGCTCAATTAACTTAGGGTTTCACTTCGAAATCTCACGAAATAAGCTAAATATCTGTACATATCTTTATTTTGATACAAAAAATACTCTCCCAAAATCCCTTATGATATCGTGTAAGGAACTGGAAATATGACTGGTCAAATGTCAAGAAAATCAGTTTTTGCGAATATCTTGTTTTCTTTACTTTAAATTGCATTTATATATATTATAAAGTTGTAGAACACACATTCTTTTTCAAATTTGATTCTAAGCATTTGTTTGTCATATCAACGGATCCGATAATAGAGGGCGCAGTGTCTAAAGCACTTTAGTGTAGGTACATACCTTAGCATGCAATCAATCGTGATATTAAGCAAATACTTAAGTAAAAGATGACATATTAGACTAAAAATCACGATTAATTGCGTGCTAAGGTATGTACATACAGTAATGTGCTTTACACTCTGCGCCCTCTGTTATCGGATCCGTTGGACTGATAAAAAAATGCTTGGAATCAAATTTGTAAAGAATTTTGTGTTCTACAACTCTTTTAATAAATATAAATGTAATTAAAAGTAAATGAAACGAGATATTCGCAAAAAAACTGATTTTTTGACATTTGACCTGTCATACTTCGAGTTCCTTACATGATATCATAGGAGATTTTAGGAGAGTATTTTTTGTGCCAAAATAGGGGTATGTACAGATATTTAGCTTATTTAGTAAGATTCTGAGAATAACCCTTTAATTTGACTAAGATGACTGGGGTATAAGGGTCTCAGTCATGAAACCATAAGGCTTCAAACGCGATTATAAGCGTCAGCGTGAGCGGCCAGCTTGGAGCAAAAATGTGAGAGCGCTGTCTTTGATCTTTATGCGAGAATAAAAGAACTTTTTTTTTAAATCAGCCGCTTGATGCTTACGCTAATTAACATGCCCAAGATCTAAGGCTAAAACACATATTACGAGTATTAGATCAGGTGGGTTTCCTGAACCCTTACGATTTTTGGCACAAGGCTTAAAAATTGCAAATAAACATTGTGATTAACTTGTCCGACAAAATAAGTGACGTGTTCGCCCAGTTCGACACCCGAAAGATTTGACATTGACAGTTAAAGCTCCACAATCATATATGGTGGTATGAATATTCGTGGTAGACTCGTCAAGCTTGGAAAAAAGGCAACTTCGCCCACGTCTATATAAGACCACACTACGTCACTGTAAATAACCATTATTTTAGACGCAAATAAAGACCATTATCTTATATGTGTCGCGGCTACATTTTAAATGAGGATTTCTTTAACTTAAAACTTTAAATGTAACCAAAAGAAATAGGTATCTTTAAACTATATCTTTTGCCAAAATACAAAAAAACTCTCTTTGATGTTCGGTTCTTAGTAACAAAAAGAAAAATCCCGTCGACCTGTTCGCATAACAACACAAAAGCGAAAAGAAAGGAAAAGAAAAAATCTTTCGAACATGACCCGTTTTACGGAGTGGAAAATCGAGATTGTTAATGTAGCGCGTGCTCGTTAGTTTATGTCATTTGCCATTTTTTAAAAGTCTCTAAGAGTGAATGGTAATTTGATGTTTGTATATGCAAATATTTTAAATTTATACTGGGGATCTAGCAAATCATAATAATGGTTATAAATTTATGCTGTACGTTTGTTAAATGTCCCTTTCTTTTATTTTTTTAAACGCTTTTACCTAACTTGACCTGTTTATTTATTTGTTTTCGATATTATTTGGATCAAATGTAGTTAATTAAATTTGACCCTCTTCCTGAAGACCGATTGATCTAAAATTTGGTGTAGACTCTAAATCTTGATGACAATACAACATAATACATTCTCTAGGATTGTAAATCCAAGATGGCCGCCGATACAAAATGGCGGATTACTTATTACTTTACTCCAACCTAAATATGGGTAACAAATAAAAGAGCTTGATTGGTAGAATAGGCCTCACTATGAAAAAAATTAAATCTAAGATAGCCGCCTGCACAAAATGGCAAATTACATATTTTTTCCACAAATGCCCAAATAAGGGCTTATTTGGTAGAATAAAGCTTACTATATAAAAAAATAAAATCCAAGATGACCGCCGTCATAAATTGGCTGATTGCATCTTTTTTATTCCACAACTACCTCAATTTGATATGAAATGAAAGGGCTTGATTGGTTAAATAGACCTCACTATATAAAAAAATAACATCCAAATGGTCGCCGCCACAATATGGCGAATTACATGTTTTTCACTACTACTTCAATAGAAAATTGTTGGTTAGTTCTGGTTAGCTATAGTGAGGCATTAGATGAACTCAGTAGAATTAGAATCAAATAACAACAAAACTAAAAACCTAAAAATAAACAATGTTAAAAAAATATGTTAAACGGTTTTATTTTACTAAAAGCTTAAAAATAATTCGGTAAGTCCCAGCTACCAGATTGCACCAATCTGCTCATCAATCTGAAGTATTGCTCGGACCAATAATAAAATCGTGGGACACTTGGTATTTCTATCATAATATTTATTCTGAATACGCTACGCTTAACGGTTTTATTATTTATCTAAGCAATACACCAAATTGATGAGCAGATTGGTGCGATCCGGTAGCTAGGACTTACCGAATTACTTTTTCGCTTTTAGTACAATTAAACCCTTTAATATAAGAAAATACATAATTTATTTAAAGAATTAATTTAATGCCAACTACAAAATGGCGGTACAATAATTTCCGAAAAACTTAATTTGAATGACAAAATTTTCGAAACTAATATAAAGTTAAATAAAAAAAGGGGGTAGCTTTTTTTTAGGGCAGATGTTTTTATGGTGATAATGTACAAAGTGAGGTATAAATATTTTTTTTTTATAAATGAAGCACTCCTTATATAGAAACGTACTACCATTAAACAGATCTTTAAAATCAGTGAGATAACAAGCTATTTAAAACCCGATGTAAGAAACCGAGATTCGAACCCGGGTCTCTGCGGTGAGAGGCAAGTACGTCAGTCGCTACACCACGCTCGCCACATTGACAAAAATATTGTTTATGCGGTTGTTACATCGCACTGCATCATATTATTTTTCGCTGTTGCGGTCATGTGTTTTGGCGACGGGAAAAGGTCTTATTGTAAAATATAATAATCAATTAGACTTGTTTTGTGTTTAAATTTGGTAAGGTTGGGTTAATTAACGTGTAATATGTAAACTTACAATGGGTTTAACTGTGTAAGAAATGGATATTAAAATGTAAGGTAAATGGTGCTTTAAAACATGGATAAACGATTACAATAAAAGAAAGGACGTACTACTATTAAACAGATCTTTAAAATCAGTGAGATGACAAGCTATTAAAAATTCGATGTAAGAAACCGAGATTCGAACCCGGGTCTCTGCGGTGAGAGGCTAGTACGTCAGCCGCTACACCACGCGTGCCACATTGACAAAAATATTGCTTTTTAATTTTTTAAAACATTTTAGTATAGGTCGTACTTAAAGTAGACGAGTAACAAAAAAGTAAGTTAAAAATGGTACATTAATTTTAATTTGTCTCAAAAAAAAAATTAACCGTGCTGCTTGCCACCGCTTTATATTATTTTAATTAAATAAAAGAAACGTTTATGTGTACTTAAGGTAAATTTTTTAAGTTATTTTGGAGAAATTTTACTTTGCTTTGTTTTTGTAGCTAAACGCGTAGGTTGTCAAATATACTGGTAGTTATTTTCGGAAAAATTTAAAACATTGACCAACAATGCAGTCGCGGCTCGTCCATGAGGTCATTTGGTCAATGACCCACCTTACTCGCAATTCAGAAAGTTAAAAAAAACGTATAATTGTACCAGGGTCAATGCCTAGAGGCAACCGTTCATACAATAAGTGAAGTAGTGAATACGTTGTTTCTGTGGTTGCCTACATCGCACTGCATCATATTATTTTCGCTGTCGCGGTCATGTGTTTTGGCGAACGGAAAAGGTCTTATTGTAAAATATAATAATTAAATAAACTTGTTGTGTTTTTAAATTGGGTAAGGTTGGGTTAATTAACATGTAATATGTAAACTTATAATGGGTTCAACTGTCTAAGAAATGGATATTAAAATGTAAAGTAAATGGTGCTTTAAAACATTGATAAACGATTACAATAAAAGAAACTTAACTTAAATTAAAATTACATGTTTTATAATGTCGCTAAGAACGATAAAAAAACGATTAAAAAATCATCATTGTTTTCAGCGGTTATAGAGTGCGAGTCTGTAACTTGGAATAAATTCAGTAAATCAAATACCATTATTTTTTGAAAAAATGTCGTCGATTAGTATTTTCAGTTGCGGTCTTTGTCTGACCATTGAGTGTGGCCTTTCCTCATCCAGCATGGATTCTCGTCTGCCCAATAACGAAAATTTTGACGGTTTACCTCACCATTTAGCATGAACATTGACTCATCAGAAAATAGAATATTTTCTGTGTTTACATTATTAGACTGTATTAGTTCCACAAATTGTTCACAAAATTGGAGTCTTCTATCTGGATCATATTTATTTATTTATTTAATTTATTACAGACTCTACAGGTTTGAAACCCTATTACAGAGTTGAGTTTCTGGAGGATTCTTAGTTTGTAGGGATGACATTTTTGCGCTTTGAGAATTCTTACTACTGAAGACTGACTAATTTCGAGCGCTACCTGCCTAGTGGGAATATTAGGATTTTCTTGAACAGCTAATAATACATCAACTTTTACCTCTTCATTAAGCGCAGATTGACGATAAATAGTTGTTTTTTTTTTAACGTGGCTGTTTTCTCGAAACTGTTTTTCAATCTTGCTTATAGTACTTTGCGATATCACATACAAAATAACTATATTTTTCTGGTGTGATATGGGTGGTAAATCAGGATATCTGTCTCGGAATAAATGACTCACTTTACTCTGTGTTCTCGCTCTATCCTCATATCCAATCATCATTAAGATTTCAATTTTGTGCTTTTCAGTTAAGTAAGGCATTGCGAGATGGAGATCTAACTTTGACACAATGACAAAATAAAAGTAGTAGTAAAAGTTACTTAGTATTAAATGTACCTTACTGTTTAAACGAACGTGAAATACTACCTTCTAAGCAGAATTATAAACTGTTTACATTATCGAATTCCTATCGAAAATACCAATTGTAATTGAAAACAGAATAATCTTTAAAGTACGTACATAAAAAACTCGGACAACATTTAAGCATAATTTTTTTGCAAATAAAAAATGTTTAATAAATTATCTTGGAAACGACAAGCAATAAAAAATTAGTAGTGATTGATTTGCCCTTTAAAAACAGTCATATAAAAACAGGGTTGCCATTTAAAAAAATTATCGTTGACGTCCTATCTCTAGTCTAGAACAAACTGTGTAATTAATTTTTTTAAGACAAAGATCGCACTAAAAATACTAAGCGACGTGTCCGCACATTTTTTCAAAAAGTAATGGTATTTGATTTACTGAATTTATTTTAAGTTACAGACTCGCACTGTATACTTACATAATTTTTTGGCAAAAGTAGAAACATTAGTTGCTTATAAAATTTGACCCACCTGAGAAAAAAGCCACGGGCCGCGCCTGCGACAATGTGCTTTGAATGTTTTATTTAATTAATCTTTATATATAATAAAATTAAGTTGATAAAATGTGCGTGCCGATAAAACTTTAAAAGGAGTCCTGATACGATAAAGGGACTTATATAGTGTGATAGCCCTTTATTCCCCCTCGAACAAGAAAGTTTCCGTTTTAACTTAAAGGGTGTATTTTTAAAGATATAAGGGTTTTTCCAACCCTTCAACTTAGAAATTAAGTGTAGTGGCGCCATCTGTTGTCAAGTACCTATATGAACTTCATTCAGAAAAGTGTTGTGGCGCCATCTGTTGTCGAGTATTTAAACTTTATAAGGTGTGAAAAAGAAAATATTCTAAAACTTTCCCGAATATCCTAAAGCCAGCTCTCTGAATATATAAATGCCCGGTGTCGCGCGCCAGAGTTAGTTCGATTGTTAATTGTTTAATTGTAAGGGCTAATTTTCGGAAATACTGAACTGATGATGAAAATTCTTTCACAATTAGAAAACTACACTATGAAAGAATACTATAGGCCATATTTTATTAAGATTAAAAAGAAGTTCAGAAAAAAATATAATTAACGCCCAACGAAGTGGGCACGGTCAGCTAGTTAATTTATAAAAATAGCTTATGCATTCTGTTTTAAATAAGTTCTTTTATTTACCATGTATAGGTTACAAAGTGGACGAGTAACAAAGAAGTAAGTTAAAAATAATACATAAATTTTAATTTGTCTGAAAACAAACATTAACCCTGCTGCTTGGCACCGCTTTATTTTATTTTAATTAAATACAACCTACGTTTATGTGTACTTAAGGTGAATTATTTTAGTTATTTTGGAGAAAATTGTACTTTGTTTCGTTTTTGTAGCTAAACGCGTAGGTCGTAAAATAGGAATTGTTTTAATAAGAATTGGGTGTAATATACTGTTGATTATTTTCAGAACTTTAAAACATGAACCGAAAATGTGCTTTAAATGTTTTATTTATTTAATTAATTTGTAAAAATAGCATGTATTAAAACTCGCAGTTTCTTTACTGTAAAAATTTAGTATTTTACGGTCATTTTTTAAATTAATTACATGCCAAGTTACTTAGTTAACCAAGTACTTTTATTTCGTCACTACGGCAATCATTTTTGTTAATCTCCCTCGAAAGCTTGGAACACAAGGCCGTATTTAAGGTTAATTTATACAGTGCATTTCGGACCAATTTAAAAAGTAAAATTTTGGGATATAAAATTGATTCATAAATACTATATTTAAGGGTAAAATTGACATATGAAAATTTCAAGATGGCGGCTAGGCGCCATCTTGGAAAAAAAAGTTCAATGAAAAGGGGGTCTTATGGCACATCATTTTAAAGGCCCTGGAACTTCATAACCCTAGATTATAAAGGTATTACCTTCAGCTAATACAAAATGATGGTATTTTAAAAATTATCCAAAGAGCTGATTTGGATAGCTATATCTCCCAAACTAATAAATTAAGGTGTACCTAATGGGGTGTTTTCCTAAAGCTCTTTAAAAGATCTTTTTATTAATGTAACAGGTGATAATATACAAGGTAAAAAAGTATATTTTTTTAATGGAGTACCCTATATAATATATTCGATTTTAAAAAGAGTACATCTAACTTTACTAATTTTGGAAATATGGCCATCCAAATCAGGTATTTAGGTAATTTTTAAACTACTGCCATTTTGTATTAGGTGAAGTTATTGATTTTATGTTCTAGGGTTAAAAAGTACTCGTCAGGAGCATCAAAATAATGTATCACAACAGCGCCATTTTGAAATTTCATCTGTCAGCTTATATAGTATTCATGCATCAATTTTATATACTTTATATTATTAATATTATAATTTTTTACAATATTATCTGTAAAGAAAAGTAAGTATAATCTATACTTTGTAAGGCTTTCGCGGCCATCTTCTGCTAAACTTATACAGGGTGTCCCACCGGAAACTGCCGCGATCGATTTCTTGAAAAGTAAGCTTTGGAACATTTGGAAAATTTGGTAACAATATAGTCAAGTCAGTGGGGGACATACAACTAAAATATTTTGACAGCTCTAACACTTCCGGTTATACCAAAAGTTAATGTCAACTTTCTTATTTTAAAAGGAATGCCCTATATGTTATTTATTTTTTATATTCTGCTTAAAATTCTAAACATAATTTATGCATAATGTTCCATACCTAAATCCAACCGTTTTTGACTTATTTTAAATTTTATGTTAAAATTTAAGTTTGCAACCCATTGCATAACCATCAATTTCTTCTAAACAAAACCCTTTAATATGAGTTGGGGTTGGAAATCTTGTACGGAAAAAAGTACTTTAGCAGTCTGTATTAATATTTTCACAATTAATAAATACATAGTGGTCAAAAATAATCGTTAAAAATTATTACGACAAAAAACTTAAACGTCATTTTTTAAATGGAAACCCTTATCTTTTATTACCTTATCCTATTAAGCATCAAAAATAAGGATAAGTTTGTAAAGGGATGTCTATTTTACAAATTTATAGTTTTCTACTACTACCCAGATTAAGAAAATTGGGTCCAGTGGCGTCTCGGGGTCACCAGAGTCAATATTATCAAGAAATAATTACGCTACCAACTTTTTATAAAGTTTCTACTTTGTTTAGATTAAGCAATAAAATGTGCAACTTTTTAGTCTCTTGTATTTTATTCGTATCTCGCTTCGTTTTTGGGAAAAAAATTTGAAGCCACTTAAAGTCATTCTAAAGAGTAACCATAAACAGCATAAAATAAAATACACAATTTTGACCTTGGTAAATAAGGAAAATGGGAATCTTTTATAAAATACACGACTGCTTATTAATTTGACAACAAATAATTGCTTTATTTTAATTTTTACTTTTTATATCCTGTTGTCTTTCTAGAAGAAATTAAAATCGCCTTAATACTTTATTTTCCAAAAACAAAGCTGAATACGAAGAAAGTACAAGAAAATAAAAAGCTTAATTGTTAAGTTCTAAATCTAAAATAAAATATTAAAACTTCATGAAAAGTCAGTGGTGTACTTTTTTCACAATAATATTGGCTTTGGTCCCCACTGAGACGCCACTGGACCCAATTTTTCTACTTCAGGTAAAGCTTTTCTAGCGTCCTATTACATTAAATAGGCGTCCCAAATTTTATACAAATCATATAAAGGGTTCCCAAGATATTTAAAAATACCGACTTTGTTTAAACACTTTAATGCCCTGTATATCAAAAAATAAAGCAAATCCATACATATGTTTAAAAGAACGTTTTTTTTATATAAAAAGACATAAGAAATTACCCCCTTAAGTTTTGTGTACCGTAGTTAGGAAACACCCTGTATATTTAAATAATAGGTTAAACATTAGGACTAGAGGTATGAGGTTCTCAGGTAACGTTTGTTTATTGTAAATGGCAAGGATGGCGCAAAAACCTCGATTTTAAGTAATTTTGAAGTTACGAGGTTTGCGAATTGGAGTAATGACATGTTCATATTGTGAATACCTAGTATAAAAAGTATACATTTTGGGAATTTTAAAAATATACACTTTGGGAATTTTAAAATAAGTATACATTTTAATTAGGTTACTTAACATTGGGAATTTTGCTAAATAAAGATATACGTGAGCTGTCAAGGTTTTAAAAGTATAAATTTAACAATTTTCTAGGTTACTCTTATAATAATAAAATAAAAACGTTAATCAAACTGGGTCGCATATAAATGCAAAACAAACACTGAAAAATTTAATATTTAAAGGGAAAGAAAGAAATTAGAAAAAGATTAGATAAGAAGTAGGTAAAGGGAAGTCAAGTATAAAGTTAAAGTTTTAGTTAAGCCCCGTACGGGCTACCCCTAGTGGGGGTATGCCCGTACTAAATTTAGTTGGTTAAATAAGTTAAGTTGGTTTTTAAAAAATGCAAAGTTAGTTTTGATGGTCCACCGGTCTCATTGTCCCAAGAAGATAGTTCCATATGGTCGATTTGTCCAAGTGACGTCAAGTGGCCCTATGTATATTTCAAAATATATACGTCACAATATTAAGTTTTTTTGCTAATTTTCATTGTAAAATGATCATTAAAGTTTGTCGGTAGAGATACTGGATACCCTGTATACTGTTTAATACCTACTAACTTTGTCATTTCTCTATTCTACTGTGTTTTTGTTTATTCTGTGCACTATAAATACTCAAATTACTGAAAGGAAATCGTAAAAACAAGTAATTCCTTTCAGCAACTAGCCAAATAGTTTTCTGACCGTGATTTATAATGCTTTTAGTCCTTTGGAGCTTTGCGCAAAATTGTTATTTATTGTTTGTTATTTTGCTATTTCAACAATTTCCAGGAGAAGCAAATGCTTAAAGGCTCTATTTTGATAGAGATTTAAAATAACAAAATAGAAAATAACTACTAGGTTTTATATATTTTACAAAATTTATCATTTGCTGTCATTTTATGTTTTAAAAACATACATGGTGCACCAAAATTAAAAATTATTAATTAAAAAAATAAATAAATATTTCACAGAATTCGGCGTAAAAATGTTTACTAACATCAGTTTTTACATTTGTTGTAAGATACAAGACGACTATAATTTGAGATGGGTCGAAAACTGGAAAAAATAAATTTTGTCCTGTACCTATAGTAAATCTCCAATGTCATCTTTCGTTTCATCAAAAAGTAACTACAATTCGCCATCTTTAATAATAACCAAGATACTCTGCAATTGTCCGGTGATGGCTTAGCGTGTAAGGTCTTAAGTCGTTGAGCGCACAACGGACGTGAGGTGGGTTCAAATCCTGCTGAGGCCAAATACTTATTTATAAGTTGGTCGGAAATTTAGTGGTTAGCTTAACACCAGACGGACAAAGTGCAAAATATATCGACGCTGAAGGCCACCAAAGGACCAGGACGCCGGAACACACTTAGCCGTGTCCTGCGCAACCGTAGACATGCGGATCCCACTCAGTTGGTAGGTTCAGTGGTGCCCCCGGGGTGGGGACGAGGTCTTAAGTTGTCGCTCATAGGACTGTAGTTCGGAACCCACGTTAAGCTGTAGGTCCCGTCTGGCTGACATCACCCAGACGTAAAAGACAGGGCGCACAATAAGCCGAGCGGCTTCAGTGCATGGGTTATCCCGGCCCTATTCTAATCTAATCTACTCTGCATTTGCAGAAATTTGGATACTCTATACAGGGTGAGCTAAACGATTTTTATATGAAACTTATGTTTGTGTTAGTGTAACAAAAAATTAATCTTGCTTGCGATGTTTCAAATCCAAACAAAACTGGTAAAATCCGCAATTCGCTATCTTGCATCTTTTACTCGCTTTAATTTTCAGTTGGTTGTGTGTTATCATTAATATATATTTTTTTATAATTCAAGGAGGTAGATGATTATAAATATAATATAATATGTTTTTTATTAATATCCCAAATATTCTTTAGTCAAATTTAATGAAATTTTACAGTAATATTTATTGCCCTAAAGGGCTTATTTAGCTTTAACTTGGTTATATTTATTGAGTTCTTTGGCGTCTCAAGCTGCACGTTAACAAATATTAAAATTTTATTTAAAGTTGGACAATAAAATCGAGCTTAGAAAATATTCCACTTAATTCCGTATCCCTGGACCGCTCAAGAAATATAAAAATAAATTCAAAACCACATAATTTAAAGAATTCATGACTTTTAATGCTATTACTTTCAAATTGAGTATTTATGGGTGTTGTTACATAATTGTGAAAAAGAAGTATTTAAAAAAATAAAAAAAATCATGTTTATTGTGTGGTTAAAAAATGGGCACTTGTGCTAATTTTATTTAAAATTGATTTATTATACTTTGTCTAATTCAGTGGCTAAAGCATTTTTGCTTTTTTACGGTCCCTCGCAAAAAACAAATAGGTGCGGTTACGAAATACAAAACTGGCTCGCCGTATTCTAAACGCGTTGATAAATTATGTCCGATACTCCCGATAGCTCGTTCGACGCCCGCGCGTGAACATTCGATGACGACGGATGATGACTGATACCAAGCGCACAAACCCGTTTCTTTGCACATGAATGTTTTTTTTTTTTTTGGGAAGGTAATAGGAATTGACAATCCATCCAAAACAGTGATTTACACGTTAAAATTGAATATTAAAGAAAACAACTATTTTAACATATGCAGAAATATTTCAACATGGTAAAAAAATAAACTACTTTTAGCATCTCCGCAAATCAAACTGTGTCAACGGTTTTAAACCTATATTAATTCTGCATAGATCTTAGTAAATTAGTACTTAAAGTAACTATCATTAGGGAACTCCACACATGGATCGGTGAAACAGTATGTACAACCGTACAGAGACGTGCGTATATTTAATAGTCAATTTTTACTATATTCTCAGCCACTAAAATCATATGTCGATCGGAGAGCGCCGAAGTTCCCCGAATCCGACCGCGATGGGGCAAAAACTTCCCCTTTGGATTATTTTACCGGTCAAAGAGTGTCATAATAGAGCTCTTCCCAAAAGCCTGAATCCTACCATTATTTTACAGACAAAAAACAAAATATTTTTTTACCTGACAGGTTCTTCTGGACACTTCTTTTGCTATTTCATTCTAAGCTCTTTCCGTGTAATCTTTTCGCAAATATCCTTTTTAAAGTATAATTATAAAGAACAGGATGTTTTTTAACCTCGTCCACAAATCTAATATTAAACAAATCCATCCTTGGTACAAATTTTTTTTAACCTAACACTAATTTCCCTGTGTAAAAACCAGAAACAATCACAATATAAATCACACACTGTAAACAGAATATAAAACGGTTCTGTATTACACTTGTTTATTAAAGGACGCAGATTGCTGAGATCAGACACGCTAATATGCCTACGTGCTGTCGACACCTCTAAAAATCGCGTACTCGTCGCTGTTTTATCAACCCATGTGCAAAGAGCCTTACTGTGTCAATGGTTTTAAACCAACATAATTTCTGCATAGATCTTAGTAAATTAGGACTCTAAATAAACCCGGAACATTCCCGTTTATGGCCGCCATTGTGTAAATTGTTTAATGCTGTTCGGGACATTATCTCGGTGAATGTGTAATGCCGAAAATAAGCAGCATCACGACTCAGAAGATAAAGTGAAGAAGTTTGCATAATTTAAGGTTGATTGTGGGCACGTATACATAGGTGGAGTAATGTAAACAAAGTAAATTTGCTTGAGTTAGCGGCATTAAGAACTTTTAATTTACCATTTAGTACGTAAACTTGTAGTCATTAAATATTATAGGCAGTAAAAACCACCACACTTATTTTCGTTAATAACTCTTTAACATTGTTTATTTAACGTTTAGGATGGGTTAAAAAAATGGTTCCTGGGCACCACCTCAAGATGTTCGGCAATGATAAGCTTTTAATTTTATTATGAAGATCCGCCCCATTACAGTTTTTCATTGTTTTCTATAGGACGCAACTTTGATTTCTACCAAATTTTGATATACAGGGTTTTTTGGAGCGCTGATCACGACTGATCCAAGATATCCATTACCAAATTTGGTATTCGAATTAACTTCTTTTCACTATATTCCTCCTTGTTTTTGCACAAGATTCTTAATTTAAAGCTGAAGTGGCAAACAGTTTTAAAAACCTCGTTGTATTTTACACCTTTTATCAAATAAATTGCAGAGGTTTTCTTTAAAAACGCAGTTAGCCACGCACATACTGCTCATGCGCATCCACCATAATTTGTTACAATTGAAAGCTAAGCTATGCAATTTAATTCAAAAAAGTGTAAAACTAGTGGAAAAATGAGGTTTTAAAATGTGAAAATAAAATATTGTGTACCACTTTAACTTAAAATTTATAATAATAATAAAATAATTAAAAATTGTGTGCACAAAGAAGGGGAAATATAGTAAAAATGAGGTTTTCGACTAAAAATTCTTTTAGATTCGTGATAAGCGCACTAAAAACTCGTGTATACCAAATTTAGTCAAAGTCGGAGTTGTGGCCAATTTCTAGATAATTTAAAAAATATTTATACGGTTAAAATGAAGATGCTCCATATTGATAAGGCACATTCATTTTTCGATTGCCTTTTTTGTTAAGTACACGCCAAAAGTCAATCTAAAAGAAACGGAACCCCTTTGGTCCTGGTCCGGGGGTATAGTGAGCTGACCCTGTTTAGTCCTATTGACTTCTATGAGCCGGCCGGTCGCTTAAAACTAAAAAATAAATCCCCCAAAAACCTAAACAATTCTAAATAAGAATTGACGTGTTTGGGTGGCAGGTCTGCCACTTTTGTCAAGAAAAAATGAATTCAAAATTAAAATAAAAAATAAACCTATTTAACTTAAAAATATTTATAATTTTTAACTTTAAGTTAGGCATATTCTAAAAATATTTTGAAATATGTGTAATGAGTAACATAAATAAAAATATTCTGGTAAAATTTGTAATTAACATCATTTTTGTTTACGTTATTCAAATCAATATGTCATTAGGTATGTATTTTATGCTTTATTTGTTTTCTGGGAGAATAAATTTAAACACAATATTATTTGGCCTTTTTTAAACCCTAAAATGTCCATCAGAAATTTCCTTTTTAATTTTTTTTTCAGTTTTCTAACAAGTTTATCAATAAGTTTTTAGGTAAACTACCACATTTTTAGTAAACTATTTACCACATTTTTGAGACGCAACCATTGGCCCAGTTCCCGTCTGGCGTCATGTTTTTTTATTGGATTAAAATAATTTTAACCGAGTGCTAATGAACCTTTCTTTATAGATTGAAACCTTCGTATTGTAAGTAACTTAATATTAAATATTTCATTATTCTATCTCTTTTAAAGTAATAGTTCTTCACAATGTATAAAAGTTTTTTTTTTAAATGTTAAATAAACTTTTTAATTTTATTCTAGAGGAAAGCCACAAATAATATTTTGTTTCAATTAGGTATGTATTTTTTTTTAATTTTAAACACGGTTTCTATTTTAGATATGGCAAAAATATATTTTTTACCCTAATCACCAGAAGTTAACATTAAAATAACAATAAAAATTACTCCCAGCATGCATGTACTTTGCAAACAAATTTCGCTAAAAGTTAAAACTATGCTCCAGGGGGTAGTAATGCCGAACAAAGCAATAATTTTCAACTATTACACTTGCATTTTCAAGGAAAAGTGCTGCAGTTAAAAATTTACAACAAAAAGAACACACACACACACACACCACCAGCGTGCCCTATTGCAAATTTTATTTAAACAATAATTATAACTAACTTGGTTAACTTAATTAAATATAGAGGGTGGTGCGACTGTTTTAACAGGAAACTCGTATTTCCCGACCAGATAGAAAAAAATTGACATAGGTGCCTCGCTCGATTTTAGAAATTAGGTGAATGGTAAAAACCGCATCCCGAAATCTCTATCGGTATCCGAGATATAGGGCGTTGTTCATTTTTTGACCATTTTGAAAAAATTTCGTGAGTCCGTCATTTTTGAAAACTTGCCGAAACGGTGAACACATTCCCAAGGCACTTTTTGAGTGAATTCCATTGGACTACTCATATCTTTAAAATTATTTCTAGTTTCGATGAAATAATATAGTGGCGGCAAACTAATTGGAAACGATACTTAAAAACAATTTAATAATTTTTATACAGAAATGTATACTAGCAATTTTAAATTTTATTTTAATGATACTTTTATTGTACTTATTTCTACTAATTTATTTTTCAACTTATACGTATACATTTCTGTATAAAAATTATTAAATTGTTTTTTAAGTATCGTTTCCAATTAGTTTGCCGCCACTGTATAAAGCTTAGTTTTTCTAAATATAAATTATAGTTGACCATGAACTGAAAAATTGCTAATTTTTTGCTCTTTTCAATGGTATATTATTATTCATACTTATCTTTGAAGTTAAGCAAAATATTTCAGTTTTTTAATTTTTGTCAAAGTAGGCCATGGAAAAAATCGGCACTTGTCAAAGTCAGGTAAATAATTTATCATTTCTATCCGTAACTGATTGAACCTCTGTTTTATTTGAGTAAAGTGCTATTTCCTGTCTGGTAAAAATTCCGCGGCTGCAAGTGAATTATATTTGAAAAGATTTTCTGAACTTCGTCATCCAGTTCTAAAATCAAATTTAACAAATTACGAAAGTTTTAAGAAGCCGAGGCCAAGAATGTATGCAGTTGATGATGAAAGTGAAATTCAGGAATTAAAGATATTAGGTGAGGTTTTAGACTATCCTAACACGTTTCATCGATCGGTAGCTGAGGTAACAGGTGTTGAGAAAACAAAGTTTTAAAAACCCCTAAAAAGCACAAATTTAAACCGTACAGAGTGAGAAAAGTTCACCATCTTCAGAACGAGGATTTACAAAGTAGGATTACATTTTGTGAGTGGTATGAGAATCTATATACTATACTATATATTTTTTTATGATTTGTATTGTTCCTTAGACTAGGTGGTATCTGTAAATGGCAAAGCTGTAGATACTGTATATAAATAAATCAGTGCAGATTGAACAATAACTTACATTTGAACGTTAACTGGACAGATGAAAGCCGAATAGATACTTTAGGAATATATAACAGGTATAATGCATATTATTAGGCTACAAAAAACCCACATGCTATAGTGCCCGTAAACAGTAAGGACGGCAAGGTTTCAATACTTGGGTTGGGATTTTGGGTCCCCATTTTTTAAATTAAAGTTTAACCGCACAAGATTATGTGAATATTTTACAAACATATGTTGCACCATTTTTGGAAGATTTGCCATTAGCACAGGCTCAAAATATACATTATCAGCAAGATGGTCGCCCTCCGCATAACGCAAGAATTTTAAGATAAATAAAATTGGTACTAGAGGATCTGTACTATGACATGCTAGGTCCTGCGACTTAACACCATTAGAATTTTTTTAATGGGAAGATTAAAGGATATAGTTTTTAAAGGAAGAACTATCGAAACACGGAAAGAGTTGCAAGTGGCGACTAGGCAAGCTTTTCGTGCGATTAGACCTGTTGAACTAATAAACTCTTGTAATGCAGTGAATAAAAGGTGTTTATTATGTATTAGGGAAGAAGAAGCCAACTTTGAACATCTACTTTAAATTTTGTAGGTTTTTAACACGCTTTTATTAGCTTGGGTTGTAACTATCTATCTATCTATCTATCTATCTATGTAACGGAATTTTTGAGCCTAATTTTTACCAACTTCCAGCGATTCAATTTCTTTGAAACTTTGCACACGTATCAAGGACCGATGACAATGCAATAATTTAAAAACAGTATCCCGTTATCCTGATTAGGACCGCCAGGATAAATAAATTCCTTTACAGATCCTCTGTGTCTCTTGATAAAATGGCAAAGGAATTTTTTAGTGAATAAACTGGAGCATTTATTTTTAAAAAACTAATTGATATATCGAACTAAAAAATGAAAAATAAATAATAGTTTGAAAAACTAAAAAACACGCTTTTATATGCAACCGAACTAAAAATTAGAAAATAATTTTTCATTACATAGAGTTTGTCACTTCAGAATAAAAGCGTGGGGTGCTTAATATATTAAATGTTATAATTATATCTATGAGGGAAAAGTTATGAAAAAATAGTAAAATGCACCCCACGCTTTTTACTCTGAAGTGACAAACTCTTTGTAATGAAAAATTATTTTCTAATTTTTAGTTCGGTTGCATATAAAAGAGTGTTTTTTAGTTTTTAAACTATTATTTATTATATATTGTTGACAAAACTTAACAAAACAAACTTTCAGTAATATCTGGGTTATTCTAGGTGACAATGCATTTGAGTGCTTTTAAAATTTGGCTACGACTTCAACAACATAATAATTATGGATGGTGGAGAGGAGGATAACCATCTGAATGTTTTAAAAAGTGTCCGTCGAAAGGAGCAACTTAAGGTGGCGTCACAGTAGCCAGAGGAGATTTTTTAACCAATGAGCATGAATTATTAGAGTGAGATAAAAATGAAAAAGGACAGATAGATACAAAATAAAAAAGGAAAGAAATACCTAAATCCCTCCACTGGCTACTGTGGCGCCATCCCAACTTGATACATTCCGATGACCACTTTTTCAACTTGTTCGCCATAAAAGATGGTTATCCTCCCCTCCACCAGCCATAATAATAATTTAACTCTGAATTTGTTACCATGACATTGTAAAAGCCGCTTTTATACAATAACATTTATACGGAACTTATTTTAGCTTTTTTCTAGTCAAAATATATTTGATAATTTTTAACTGTAATTTATCTAATTATAAAATACCAAAAACTAATGAATTGAATAACAACATTAATTAATTTGATGTAAAACTAAACATATGTAAATAAACATTTTTTAATATTAATAATAAATTATTCTAAATGCAATGGAGTCAACATATTTTATTTATTTTAATATTGGAAATTTCCAATACTTCCATAATTTCATTAGGTTTTATATTTAAACCCAACGAGACATTCCTCGGCATTAAACTCGGATTATTATTTGAATATTTTATTAAGTTAGTTAATGGGCGTTGGCTTTTTATTTATTAATAAATAATTTTCCTTTAATATTTAATAATATAATCATTAGGGCTTTCCTTAACCATAACTATTTATTTAAAAATATTTTGTTTAAAATATTAAATTGTTCTTTTTTTTTCTTTGGATAATCTACGAAGGCTGGAAGCCTAAATACTAACGTACCGTGGGTGTCTTAAGCAGGGTAAGAGGAAGTTTGTTAACACGGGACTTAAAAACTTGAAGATTTGGGGGAAAGGAAAGACCTCCGCTGGCAGTAGGTTCCACAATCTAGAAACACTAGGGATAAAAGAACGAACGAAATGGGAATTTCGGGACCTGTCCAATTGAACCGTATGGGGATGCATACGCGGGGCACCACGAGTTTCTCTGTTGGGAGCTGCAAGAGGCGGGACTATACTGGATAATTCGTCGGAGCAGAAGCCGTAAAAGTATCTATAGAAGAGCGATAGATCTCCCACAGCTCAACGATGGGCAAGAGAAGGAAGTCTTTGAGTAAGTAAAGGATCATTAATAAGACGAACAGCCCTTCTTTGAATGGCATCAAGAATGCTGAGGGTTGTAGGGGCTGCCATTCCCCAGACATGAGAACAATATTCCAGAGAGGGTCGAATTTGGGACACATACAAAGTGTATAAATTGGAAGGAGAAAAATACTTTTGGCTTTTTTGAAGCCGCGGTGGCTATAGATACAATGTGTTTATGCCAGTTAAGGTTATTCTCAAATGTGACGCCCACAAGGTTAAATGTGTCCCTGCTCTGCAAAACCTGGCCACTCATAAGCAAAGGATGAGTGTTTGATTATTTTTTTCGCGACAAGGAACATGATTGTGTTTTGGATGCATTTAATTGAACGAGATTTTTGGCGCCCCAATCCAAGATCAAATTAATATCCTGTGAAAGAGATATCTGCATCGCCCTGCGTTTGCTTTCCAAGTCGGGTCGAGAGATTGGTTTGGGAACCTGAAAAGTGGAGTGAAGGGTACTATCGTCAGCATAACTAGGAATGGGATTGGTTGTGGAAGAAAGAAGGTCGTTGATGTGAAGAAGAAACAAAGTTGATGCTAGTACTGAACCCTGAGGCACTCCAGCATTAATTTCGTGAAAGCGTGAAGAGTGGCCATCAACAATGACTGATATACGTCGATTAGAAAGATAACTGGAGAGTCAAGAGCAGAGTTTAGTTGGAAGACCGTAGGAGGGAAATTTATTAAGAAGTGTAAAAGATACTTTAAAATTTACGTTTCGGTGGTAAATCTGCCACCGTTGTCAAGATAAATTGAATACAAATAATAAAAAATAAGAATTTACTATTATTAGGTTTTAAATTTTAAAATTTTTATGTTTTTTTAGGAAATTCTGAAACGTCTTTGACATTAAATGTCAAATATGTTTGTTTCGTTATAGTGTCATAGTGACATAAATAACTGGTTGCTGGTGTATTTATTGTTTATATCATATACAAAAAATGTGAATAGTTAGTTAATTTTTAGTCTTCCTGAAGATACTTCAGTATCAAGCAAAGGCAACCAAGTGTTATTTAAATTAACTGAAATTGATGCTACACAATTATCTTTATTTAATAATATATACGCACTTTCTTTGATTTTACGTTTTTTAGAACAAGTTTCCTTTACTAAAATGCTCGAAGCATCCCAGTTTATTCTATGTTATCAAATGCGTGTTGGCAGATTTTTGATTTATGAAATTCTGTGTTTTTAATGTATGATCTGTGTTCTTTTATGCGTTTGGCTAATGGTCTACAAGTGGATTATTTCGGAAATACAGGGTGTCAAAAAGCTATTTTAGTTTTGTTTTTTTTTATAAATTATTGTGTTAATAATAGGTGTTTGATCACACGACTAAAGATTTTGGAAGGTAATAAATAAAAATATTTTGCACAAATTAAAAACAAAATTGTTATTTATGTAACAAGTGCATAAAGTAATACTTTTTTATGAATGGGAAAATTGACAGGCAATCCCATAAGTAAAAGAAGACACTTTATGCATGTGTTTCATACTATATTTTTCGACGACCGTATAAAAATTTCCCAAAATACCATTTTATACATGTTTTATTTATCTAATCTTTTTGATTTTAATTTTTGCAGCACAGCCATTATATTGCAACAAAAAATCATAGCCTCCTTATTTTTTAAGAGACAATTATTCTCTTCATAACTATGCATTTATTATTTAATTTTAGAAAATTGTATGTACTCACTTCTCTTCTATTAAACTTATGTGCAAACTGTCAAATTTTAAAACTAGTGACACATGAACTAAAAAGAAAAATGACGAAATCAAAGGTAACTTGACCGTTTGATTTAATTGATGTCGCGTTAACTGTTACATTGCATAAATTAATATTTAAGTTTATTGTAGTAGGCTTGAAACAAAACACTAATTCAAAGTGTTAAAAAAGTTACTTTTTTAAGAGTTAATGTAGTGTACCAGAATGGAGTACTTTAACTTCATGATAATGATTAAAAAAACTATTTTTTTAACGGTCGTAGAAAAAACTTTTTAATGCACTCTGTATTTAACTTTTATAAAAAAAAATCCTTTTAAAAACATATTTTACTTAGAAAAAGAATAAGTGGTAAAAGTTGATTTACGCAGCCGTTTTTTAGAAGGATTTAAATAAATAGATTCCTGTATGGTCAGGTACAGGTTATACAGGGTGTTTTAAAATAAATTAACAATCTTTCAGAGTCTGAATCCTACGCTGATTTAAAAAAAAGTTTAAATTAAATTTAAGGTTTGAAAAACAGATTCGAATTGGTCACGAAATGGTCACTAAGTGGGACGAATTCACCAACTTTTACAACGTGTACCAAGTTGATAAAAAAATTTTAGGGCCTTAAATTATTCAATGGTCAAGATTGGTCATTATGATTAATTAATTGGTCAGTAAGATTAAAGGCGTTCTGTATTAAATAAAGACATTTAAGGACAAAAAAATTGTGTTTGGCTCAAAATTAAAAATTTTAGATTCCAAACACAATTTTGGAATCTAGTAACAATGGTAGGGGAGGCCAAAAGGGGATTTTGGGATTTACTACAGCGCGGCAGATTAATATACCGGAGGATACCTTGGACCCGGTTAAGTACCTCCACCAAATATGAGCCTCGTATACAGGGCCAATCATAAAAAACAAAAATATATCCATCAAAAATTTTCGAGCGCGGCAGATTAAGATAAGGTGAGTTAATTACATGCTAAACAGTCTATATTTGACTAATCTGATAATTTGAGAGTGACGTAAAGAAAACAGAGAGCTACAAAAAAACCGTCAGATTAGCATTTTCGAACGTGGCTATTTTTTAATTTTATAGCAAATAATTTAGAGATCCCTAAAAATACATAATACGATAGGACCCGAACGATTTCCACAACCCGAAATAATAATAGTATTTTTTTGACATATTATTTAAAAGTCTATAGCCGCTTCCCCCACCGATGAAAAGGTATACATTATGTAACATTTTTTTCTTCTTATCATTTAAGCTTTGCAACCCAATAAGTCTCTATGACGCTCGGGTAAATCCCCATTTAGCATCGTGCGCTCCCCTACTACAATGACACTGAAATAAATATAAAGAGTTTGAAATTCAAGGTCACTAATCGCTACATATACATAGATATTTAGCACCTCAACATCAACATGTAAAGGTAGTTTTACGCTGTAAGAATTGGTCACGAATTGGTCGCGATTGGTTATTAGGTCACAGTAATTGGTCAGCAGTAAAATAGAAATAAAAGAGGTTATTTTCAATTTATTTATTGCCACATAAGAATATTAAGCATCTCAATACTCAATTTGGAAGCTCATTCGACGCATAATCAATTGGTCACAAATTTGTCATGAGTGGTCAATGAATTGCAGTAATTGGTCAGCGGTAAAATAGACTTTAGAAAAGTTGTTTTAAAATATATATATATATATATATATATATATATATATACCTTCATTTATTTTTGCAGCACAAAATGTAGCATGTTAGCATGTCAAACTTATCTTCATGGCTATTATGGCCATCTTGCAGATTCGACCATAATAGTACAATAAGATATTAGCTATTCACCAATAAACAATAATAGAGACAACAGTAACAATAAGAACAATTGCTCTAAAAACAACAACTCGACAAGCCGGGTAATAACGACAAATAATATTTTATAATGATATTAAATTATGTTACAGATACGGTAACAGGTATTAACGTCCAAGCATTTGTTTTTAAGGCCTACTTAAAAAAATAGAAAAAATGCAATTTTTCTTTTAACTAAAAAAAAAATATGACATATGATACACCGTTGAATTTTTAATAAAAAATGGAATCAGATACAGGGTATACTTTTTTTCGAGCCATATAAAAAAATAAAGTTGATGATGGTTTCTTGAAAACGAAACGTCGGGTATAAAATCTAAAAATACCATCATGTAGCAGCTAAAACATGCCAATGAAAAATAGTTATTAGTTTTTTATATCTCTTCAAATAAAGTCAGAAAAATAAAATCGATATAGTCAAATTTTTGTTTTTGCCAAATATCTCAGCAGGCCATAAAAATTTTTCAAGTTTCTAAACGGCATGTAAATAAGCTTTTAAAAACACAACTTTTTTCCAATTTAACCTAAGCTGTATCTCCAATAGGTACTGAGATTCCCATGCTTAGGATCCTTATCTTGGACACACTGTTTATATATGTAGCGCCTTATTGTGAACATTTAGAAATCATTCTATGCTACAAAACTAGGTCACGATTGGTCAGTATATTTAAAATAAATTCTCCTAATTCTATTTTATAGCTAACCAATTACTGTGACCTAATGACCCATCGTGACCAATTCGTGACCAACTATTACAGCATGAAACGACCTCCGAATGTTGATGTTAAGGTGGTTTATATATTTATGTAGCAATTAGTAACCTTAAAATTTTAAGCTATTTTTTCCAGTGTCTCTGACCAAATATTAAAAACCTATGAGCAAATATCTTATTGTTACTAGCTCTTAAAATTTGTTTTTTTTATCTAAAATATTTATGTTTGGGCCTCGAATATCTTCATTCAATACAGAACTTTTTTAATCTTGCTGACCAATTAATTAATCATACTGACCAATGTTAACCATTTTGTGACCAATTTAGAGCTGTTTTTCAATCCTTAAATCCTTTACTTATTCAAAGACTTCCTTCTCTTGCCCATCGTCGAGCTGTGGGAGATCTATCGCTCTTCTATAGATACTTTTACGGCTTCTGCTCCGACGAATTGTCCAGTATAGTCCCTCCTCTTGCAGTTTCCAACAGAGAAACTCGTGGTGCCGCGCGTATGCATCCCCATATAGTTCAATTGGATAGGCCCCAAACTTCCCATTTCGTTCGTTCTTTTATCTCTAGAGTTTCTAGACTGTGGAACCTGCTGCCAGCGGAGGTCTTTCCTTCCCCCAAATCTTCAAGTTTTTAAGTCCCGTGTTAAACAACTTCCTCTTACCCTGGTTAAGACATCCACGGTACGTTTGTTTAGGCTTTCAGCCTTCGTGGATTGTCCAAAGATAAAAAAAAACTATTTTAAGCTGCTTAATAGATGGATGGAGATAATATCGCCTTATCCTATCTAATTTTGATATAGCTAGAATAGAAAATTTAAAACTAGATGCAACTTGCTTTTTAATCAATATCTTGTTAAATTATGGTATAACCTCTTTATTTTAACAGTAATCTCAATTTAATTTTTTGATTTACACGGCAATATTTCTATACGTATAACATCTAACCCATACATAAGAAAAAACGCAAAAAATCCAATTTTCAAGCAATTTAAAACCGCAGTCAGAATAAAAATTTCAAAACACTTTAATAAGCTTTTTAAAAGCCCTTATTACAAGTCTCGTACTTCAAGCCAGGTTATTACGTTCGTGCTTTTGCAAACAAAATAAAAAAGTTTTTGAAAGCGCAAACTTTACTAAATGACTATCGTAAAGTGATGTAAAAAGAAATGTTTAAAGAGGTTGGTGCACCATAGAAAATCGTATTTTGTCTTGGATATTAAAAAAAATAACCCAATCAAGAGCACACGTCAACAGCTTGTACCAGGGCCGGATTTATGGGAGGGGGCAGGCAGGGCAATTGCCCTGCCCCCCAAAGAATTTTTAAAAAGTCAGCAAAGTTGAACTTTGCGCACGCAATCTGACAATAAATCATATAACTGGTTATTAAAACAACAGCAAATAAAAGCCAAAACTGACAAATACTATCTGACTTTAAGAAATATTAGAATAATAGTAGGGAAACCCAAGATGCTAAATTTGCAGTTACTCGAGCGTCATAGAGTAGGGCTGGCAACCGAAACCGGTTTTTCGGTTAACCGGTTAACCGGTTTTCGGTTACCCGCGATTTTGGCCAAAATCGAAAACCGGTATTCGAAAACCGGTTTTCAAATACCGGTTAAGCGGTATATCTTAATCTTATTATATTCTTATATATATCTTAATATATTATCTTATATCTAAAAAAAAGAAAAACCGTTCATTTTGTAAAATCGAATATTGGTTGACAGATTATTATCAGGGTGGTTCATTTAACTTTACACAGGCAAATAACAAGAAAATGGCATATTTTAGAAGAAAGAATTGTTTGAAATAAAGGGGCAACTTTAATGGTATTATAAAATAAAAAGTACAACTTACTATAATAATACACTAAATTAAAATTTAAAAATCAAAACTTTTCCTTTTCTGTTTTTTTATTAACCAATAAACCAAGAAAAAACACCGAAAATAGAATACCAATTTTAAATAAAGAGGAAAAAATAAATTACTGTATGTATGTATGGAATTTTTACATCACCTTTTAGAATCTTGCATTTTATTAACAGGGATGTTATATTTTTATTCTTATTTATATTTAACCAATTTCTTTTGAAGAATATTCTAGGGTAAATAATGATTATCACGTAACACTACAGCTCATGGACAAATCCGTAATCAACGCAAAAACGATTAATAGAGAATAATTACTTTCCGATTTTCTGTTAACTGTGGTTTAGAAAAGCCTTTTTCAGTTTGAGAACCGTTTTCGGTTTTCGGTTTTAAAGACCGTTTTCGGTTTTCGGTTTTAAAAACTGATTTCGGTGTATCGGTTTTGAAAATCGTTCTCGGTTTTTCGGTTTTAAAAACCGGTTTCGGTTTTCGGTTTTAAAACCGGTTTTCAATATATTGTTTCAAGTTAATCTTTAAAAAAATTGTTGCATGGTCTAAAACTAAAAAGGCAATCATTAGATAATATTTTTTTCAGTATCCAGTTATCCTAAAAATTAGTTTTTCTTTTCAAGAGGAGAGTACTCTTATTTTTGAAAATGTCGAAAATTAATATTAAGAAAAATGTTTAAAAACAACAATACTTCTTAAATATACAAACTTATTTATTTTAAAAAACAAGATTTTTTTTATTTATATCAAAACGATGAAAATTTAAATTGGTACAATGGTAAATACTTACTTACTTCAAAATGTAATATCTAAAGAAAGATTAAGAACTGTCAAAACAGCGAAAAAATTTAAATCATTAAACAGTTCTTCTTTTTAAATTATATTTTTTATATTAAATGTTTCTCCTTATTATTAGGACAATAAAAAGTTTTTTAATTAATTTACAGCAAAAATTTAAAAATAAAAATGCACTTGACAGGCTGATATAATGCTTCGCCTTATAAAACCAAAACAGGGGCGTAGTCAACAAATTACTGTTGTTTTACTTGTTTATTTTATACATAGTCAAACCGAAAGCAAAAAATTTAATGGGTCCAAAAACCAACCATTAGAAGTTAGATGTTTTTTTCATAGAAACAAAAAAATATTTTATTTAAACTACTGAGAAACTTTTTTGAAGTTTACGAAAAAATGTAAGTTTTAAAAGCGAAGCCATTATATGTATTTTTATCGTAAATATGATTTAGTTTTATTGACAAATACTCAATATGCAAAATTATCTATATTTTTAGAGAACCATGGCCATCTGAAATAACTTTTTACCCTACAATTTTTATACAAGGCTCTTAAGTTCTTTTAATTATAAGAAAAAGACAGAAACTTATGCAAAATATGTGATTTGGAAGGAAAAGTCATAAAATTTACGAAAAAGTACAGACCAATATTTTGCTTTAAAAACCTAAATTATCTTAAGGAGATGGTGGGGGGTGAAGAGGACCTAATTGAAAAATTAAATTCTTTCTCGCAAAATCTAAAATACTTTTGTCATTTGTTTTTTGTAACCAATAGCATTTGGGATGTTTTAAAAAAATAAAGGTTTAAAGTCTAATTCGCAGGTAAAAAATTGTGATGTTAAATTATTTCACAGGGTGGTCGAAAATTTGTGTCAAATGCAGCATTTGGCTTTACCCTGTACACCTAATCCTCTAAAAAATTATAGTCCCTATGCTAAATAATATTCTTAAAAAAAAGTTAAGGCAACCAAAAGATAATTGAAGTTGGTCAAAAAACCCAAAAAAAAAAAAAAAAAATTGGATTGAACTTGAACAAAATTTTGTGTCTCCATTTTTTTGTACAAGAGTGTATAATAAAAATGTTAGCCACAACCCGGATTGTGGAACACTATTTGTATGTATAAGTTTTATTTAAATTTTAGTCTACAATTTAGCAAATAAACAATTTAAAAAAAAATGTATATTCGTCAGATAAAATTTTATTTAATTTTTGAATATTTTTCAACCGAACACGACATTTCACATTTTTTGAAAAATTAATATTTATTTTGACCCAAATTTATCGATTAAATAATGTAAGACAATATAAAAAAATATGTGTTTATTTATGGAATCCTTGAACTTTTGTAACAACTATAGAGTTAGCGATTTAACAATTTTAAAATGCTAGATATGTGTTTCATTTTTTAACAAAGTGTATTGTCTTGTCTAAATCCCAAAATATCATTGCACTTTTCCTGTAGAATGTGGTCTCCATATAAACAGCACCCAGATCGGCCTGGCATATTTCAAATTTACCACGACAACTACCATAGACAAGGGACTGGTCAGTTATAGTTAGGACAACTACCTCAAGGTGTCGATGTCGCGGCTAAGGTAAATTTGTAGAAACCTTGAAAAACACCAGGCCAGTGTGGGTGCTATTTATATGAAGACCATATTCTACAGGAAATGTGCAAGATTTTTGGGAATTATAAACAAGAAAATACAAGCTATTAGGAAATAAAAATATATTTATAAATTTAAAATTGTCAAATCGCACTCTACAATTGTTACAAAAAGTTCGAGAATTCAAAAAAATGATAATAATAAAGGGTAAAGTTGCACACATAAAAAAAATGTCTTGTTTTAAGGAAATACAAGGTTTTAAAAACATGTTTTCTTTTTAAAAACGTGTGTATTTAAACCAAAGAGAATGGTGAGGGAGAGGAACAGTTGATTTACCCCACCAATTAAGAAATGGCACACACCTGCGACTGGTGATTGTGTTCAGCGACCAAAAGAGCTCGTCAAAGTTTTATTTTATTCTTCCTTAACGTTGGTAAAAAGGACGTGCTTGGTTAAAAGTATGGATTTATTTATAATTTTTATTTCAGTACGCACTTTTTACGTAACATTTTTGTGTCTGAATCAATACTATCAGTCAAATATCTTGCGAACTTTCACCGGTTTGATGGTTAACTTAACACAGCGGGATTACTCGTCATGCGCATGGGAGGTTGTTTTTCCGGCTTGCTATTGGCTGTTATAAATGTCAAAACTCTTGACTTTCACATGTTCAATATGGCTGATGTTTTGTGATTGTTGTGGCTGTATATTTGTTTTGTGTTTTATTCGGTTTGATTTTACGTGTGACCTGTGTTATAGATATAAATTATTGAAACAAAATTTGTGGAAATTTATGGGTTTTTTTAATAAATTATTTTTAAATTATTTACGTTGTTTTTTTGAATAAAAACAAATTAACACTTTATCTAGGATTTATTTATGTAACAAAACATATACATTACTATTTTATATACATCCTTAAAATATATTTAATGAATATCTTGCTGGAGGTAAAAGAACAATGAACCAATAGAGGATTTCTGTGTGCGTCACTCTCTATTTAAAAAATTTGCTTGAACTGTAAAAGTCAGACAAATGATCAGTTTAAAAGTATTAATAGTGATAAAAATTATACTAAAGCGAAAAATAAAAGGCCTAAAGCCTAAACACTTAAAATAACTGACCCAGTTAAGGTACAAACCAAAATATAGAGTGTGTCTACTTAAGTTCGTACCATAAGGCAAACTTATTATTAATTTTACGAACAAAATTAACCGTTCGATATTAATTGTTTTCAGTGGTAGGTATATGAAATATCTTAAAAATATAAATTTATGTTAAGAGCAAAGTACACTTATTTTTGTCAATATTGAAAATTTGTGGAAAAAGATGTTTAGGATTAGGATTTTTTTCTGCAATAACGAGCATTTTTGAGCTTCTTTTACAAAAGTATTTTATTTCAAAATAAGTATCCAGTAATGTGGAAACTTAAATTTTCAATGTTAATTAAAACCTACAATCTGATTTATCTGCTTCCTTATACCTAAAAAAACAAGTATGTAGATATCGAATAAAATGTACCAAGCACAGTGGCCTATGGAAACTGAAATCCTACTACGCTTTTCTTAGTATATGTAGGTAATATTAACTTATAGACTATAATACCTTTTAACTAAATAGGATCAACATAAATCTAAAATTTATTTGGTTGGTAAGTTTGAGCATGCTATTTTCATATATTTCTTAAAATTATACACTTCAAAGTTTAGTTTTTAAGAAATAATTCTATTTAGATTTTTATTTTCAGTTCTCATTGCCCTAAAATTTATACCTAAACATTTTCCACATTAACCTATTCCAATCTAAGAAAAAATAGTCTTCTACCAAATAGATTTTAATACACCATTAGCACTAAATTACCAATATTTAGTCATTAAAATATTAATAAATTTCAGTATAAACAACATTTTACACTTTTTATTAATGTTTTATGTATATCTACTCAATAAATTAACGTTTTTGAATATACCGCCGATTTTGACATTGGGAGTGCGTATGCGCATGCCCTGCCATCCCGCAGACGCTATTCTCTTTAATTTAAACCAAGATTATTTTCCAACTTTAAAATAATAGTGGATCTGAAACTGGGAGAAAAAATACTTTAATTCATGTCTTTAATTTTAAAAGAACTTCTTTAAATTAAAACATCCTTAGTATTATTTTAAGAACATCAGAATCAAGAAATGAAGAATATAAAGTTTTATGATTTAAGTTCTTAAATGTCTTAAATATAAGCTTTTAGATTTTAAACAAAAGAAATTAATTATTTCTATTAAAATATTTATGCATTTCCTTTAAATAAATATAGCTTCTAATTTTGAGAACATATACCAAAATCTTTCACCTTTATGTCAAAGAAACCATTTCTTTACTATAAGTATATAGTGAATGATGCTTTTCATTACGGTATCAACAGTACGATTATATCCTACTGTCGAACAAGCGAAAGGTTTTCTTATAAGATACTCGTGTTATTCGTGTAATTCAACTTGGACCTGGGACAGCCAGTATGATAAGTCCTATTGAGGTTCGGCCAAACGCATCACTGGAGAAGAGAGGTGTCGGTGAATGACATAATAAGCAGGATTTCTTCTCTACACTGTCGACAAAGATACAACTTTTGGCACACTCATATGAAGAGAACCTTAGTATCTTAATTAAATTAAATTTTATTTTAGTCTGTGGTATTTACTATCTTGTCTTAAAGACAGAATCTCTCAGTGGAGAGAGCAAAAGTAGTTTCCATTGTGAATCTAGTAGTTAATATGAGGGTGCAAATATTTTAAGCCAAAGTCATGAATACCTCGATTTAAGAGTATTTTGTTTTTAACTGAATATATAGTTCTTTAATGTAGACCCATTGGGATCACTAAATGAAATGGGGTTATTTTTATTACAAAAGCGCTTTCTTTTGAATTTATTACGCAAAGGTGAAAACATATTTTTTTCTGTTTGAGATCATATTTCTTTAACACAAATAAAAGTCACAAATCTCTTTAATTTAAATCTAAGTCTTTTGTTTTAAGATATCTTTTTTTTCAGTGTGGCACTTAATTGCATTTTTTTAATTGTTTAAATAAATATACCTTTATAAATAAAAAACTAAAAGTTGTATTTGTTTAAAAATAGTGAAATAACTAAATAAAATTTTATTTAATAATTTTTTTCCCAATTGTAGTTTAACATTTTTTTGACTAAAATACAAGCTGGTATCATGTATTGTCATAATCAACATTTCATTCTGAACATGATTCTGGTTAGTTATCTAAAGTTAGCATTGTAAAGTAAGCAGATTTTTTTGATCAAACTATAGTGGTAATTTAATGCTAATTTAATTCCAAAATTAAAAATTTGACGCTCTTCGCAGGTGCTGGAAAACTATGCAATGCTAGCTCCAGATAAAGCTAGCATTGTATAGACCAGATAAGCAACTTTCAAAATCACTTTAAAAATATAGGTAGAAACAAAGTTATCGAAGTAAGATACGATTGTTTTGACAAAATAGTGAACGAGTATAAAATTCATAGAACCGCAAGAGCACACAGACGGTCATGCAAAACGATCACATTGGGGGTCGTAGTTAGTTTTGGTTAGTTGAATCTTTTTTTTAGTTCGCTTTATTGAGTAATAAAAAAGATATAATTAACCATGACTACCCCTCCTCCAAATGTGACATTTTTGTATTACCATTTGTGGCGCTGCCAACCAATTAAATTAGCTATAGCTTTTGGGAGTTTTCTACCGAAATTCAGCAAAATGACCACAACTTAAAGATAGCTACGCAACGTCCGTTTTATCATCTATGAATTTTATACCCGCTCACCATTTTGTCAAAAAATCTTTTCTAACCTCAATATCTTTGATGCTATGATTTTTACACTCATTAACCAATTTCTCACTCTTTCCGCGGTCTTTAAATAGTGCGGTTCACGTTTACGTAGAAGTCTACATAGACTTCCCGGGTAGGCGATTGAAGGCGTCGTACGAGCGTAGCTGTACCCTTGGGGATCGAGAAAAGATTCACGCTAAATTGGGGCTTCTTTCTTCTGGGGCTAAGCGCTGTGAGTGAAGATTCCTAAAGCCTGAAGTTTTTACGTTTTGGTGTTGAACACATGGTGTCTTCGTATGGTCGAGGAGGTGCGCACGCCTTGCGGAAAAACGTCAGTAGTGAAAGTGACGGTTATGCGCGATACCAGTAGCAGCCGCTGGCTTGACAGTCACAATTTATGCATGTTCAGAAGTTCATCGCTGTTGTTGATTTTTACAAGTGTTTCTTATTCATATGCTAGGAAAGTCTGGGAGTTTCGAGCTCGATTATCCAGATTTTCCAAGGACAAAGCCGGGAAAGCTTATAAGCAATAGCTTATATGACCGGAACGGGAGAACTGGCCAATTGACTTAGTATCAGAGCCATAAAACAAAGAGATAGATAGATAGATACCAATTTCTCAAAAGTGGATTTATTAATAATCGTGTGCGTTCGATGATTTTAATTAAGTTTCTGTACTCCTCTCATATTGCCAGCACTAAGCACTAATTAGGAATACCTAAAATTACTTATAATACTTTGTTTTTAGAGTTGATTTTTGGTGTATACAATGCTAGCTTGATCTGGGGCTAGCCCCAGATAAAGCTAGCATTGTATTGTTTTTCCGGGAGCTGTAAAGAGCATCAAATTTTTAATTTTGGCACTAAATTAGCACTTTATTTTAAGCAAAAAATTTTGAATTCTGCTCACTTTCCAATGCTAGCTTTACATACGGGCAAAATGGAGATTCAAGGAGGACCAAGAAGTCAACTCAGTGTGTGAGATGCCTTCAGACAAAATGGTACCAAGCTACTGGCTAAACAAAGATTTTCAAACTTTAATACCAGACAGAAAGGACTGGGTGGCAGGGCCTCCCATTAAAGCCGACCTAATCTGGTATACAGACGGCTCCAAAACAGACCAAGGAGTTGGAGCAGGTATATATGGGGTCAAACCAAGGACGAAAATAAACTTGGGTCTCGGACAACACCCTACTGTGTTCCAGGCCGAAATTGTAGCCATAGAACAATGCGCTAGGGAAATCATCAGAAGGAGCTATGAGGATAAAACCATAGTAATCTATTCGGACAGCCAGGCAGCCATCAGGGCACTCAGTTCATGCAAAATCAGCTCCAAGCTGGTGCGGGACTGCGTAATTGCCCTGGAAGAGGTGGGTGCGTCCAACAAGCTAACCATTGCCTGGGTACCAGGACACGAAGGCCACGAAGGCAATGAAGAAGCTGATAAATTGGCAAAGGAGGGGGCTGGTAGGACAATGGTAGGTCCTGAGCCCTACTGTGGTATTCCATCATGCCAGGTAAGGTCATCCATTAGATCATGGATTATGAGGGAATCACAAGACTGGTGGAGGAGAACACCAGGACAGCGTCAGGCGAAAGTGTTCATCAAGGCTTACTCGCCAGAATTTACAAAAGACCTTCTGAATTATAACCGGAAGGCAGTAAGAATAATAGTGGGTCAACTGACAGGTCATTGCAGACTGAATAAACACCTGGAAACTATGGGCCTGGCAGAAGAAAACCTATGTAGGTTCTGCCAGGAGGAGGAAGAAACCGCAGAACACGTATGGTGCTACTGCGAAGCCCTTTGTCGTCTGCGGTTTGCAAGGCTGGGTGAAGAAAACCTAAAGCGGCAAGATATACCAAGGGGCCAGTTTCAAGCCTGTGGAGTCTGATTAAACAGACCGGCTTGGATAGCGTGCTTTAACCTATGGACGGAGGACACACAATAAACCTGAGCAGGTTGCAGTGTTAGAGGATATGCAATCCACCTCCTAATCTAATCTAATCTAATCTACATACGGGCAAACAAAAATCTATGAGATTTATTTTTAATACACTGGCGTCCATACTTCCTAGCCGAACATACTTTTAAGTTATTATCAAGGTAATTAGATGTTAATTGTGTACACCACTGAAAACAACTCATTTTGGTTTTAGAAAATAAATCGCTCCGTACTTTGTATTTATTTTCCGTTGAAAGAGTTCCGTTTCTTTTTGTTATTTCATCATTAATTTTCAACCGCGCTTTGCTTTTTGTCCGAAATATAAAAGAAAATGGGTAAGTGAAATTAATTTTATAAATAAATTAATGTAATTTGGAGATGAAGGGTCGTCTCGTGCGTAATTAAAAATTATAATTGTCCATTTATTTACTCTGGACAAGGTAAACAAAATGTTTTTAATGGAAAATTCAAAGAAATGCAAAATGAGACAAGGAAAAATTTTGTAGGTAAGTAATAATTTAAACAAAATATTATTCGCTTCTTTCTAGAATAAAACTAAAAAGTTTATTCAACATTCCAATAAAATAAAATTGTAACAAGACGACAGGCGGCAACTGGGCGAATAGTTGCGTCTCAAAAATGTGATAAATAGTTTACCAAAAATGTGTTAAAGTTTGCCTAAAAACCTACTAATATAATAATAAATATCTCGTTAAAAACACTGACAAGGTTTTTTTTTAATTAAAAATAAAATGTCTAATGGACATTTTTTTTTAAATAATGTCAAACTCTAAAATGTCCATCAGACATTTCATTTTTAATTAAAAAAACTTTTTAGTGTTTCTAATAAGTTTATCAGTAAGTTTTTAGGTTAACTGTTTACCATATTTTTGAGACGCAACCATTGGCCCAGTTCCCGTCTGGCGTCTTATTTTGATTTTATTTTATTGGATTAAAATAATTTCAACCGAGAGCTAATAAATCCTTGTTTTTAGATTGAAACCTTTGTATTGTAAGAAACTTAATATTAAATATTTCATTATTTTATTTCTTTTAAAGTAATCGTTACTTTTATTGTTGAATAAACTTTTTAATTTTATTTGGGATTAAAGCCAAATAATATTTTCTTTAAATTTAATCTCCCAGAAAAAAATAAGGTAAGTAATAATGCCATGATATAACAAACAAAATATATACTCCAAAAGTAATAGACATATCGAAATAAGACTTGGCATAGGTAAATAGTATAAGCAGAGGAGAGTTTACGCATATTTTTTACTATCTAGTCACTTTCGGTTTGACCGAATGTCTTCAATTTTCAAATTTTTAAAAAGAGCACCCTGTATGTATTGACGTTTTTGGATTCCTGGAAGAATTTTGGCTCAGAATGTGACATTTTAAAAAGTTTTTAGGCTTACTTGATTTTCTTGGAGCCATTTTTAATATTGCATCTAGGTAGCCATGATTGGGTGCAAATTATTCAAGTGACCCTAGGTGATGTTAGAAACATACAATCGCAAAAGTTTTAGTTACTAATATAAAAAATAAAAATAAAACAATTTGGCAAATTGACATTACCGTGTCTAACTATTACTTAGCAAATGGCAACCCTTTTAGATAAGCTCTATTTGAATCAGGGATTTTTTAACGAATCAAACAAAAAAGGATCATAGCCACCTAGATGCAATATTGCAAAGGTTTCTCAAAAATGAAGTAGGCGTTTAAACAAAATAAAATGTTAAATTACTATATAGGGTTGTAGCAGGAATCCAAAAATGTGAAAATATACAGGGTGTTTCTTTTAAAAATTCAAAATTATAGTAATTTTTAGTTGAACCGAAATTTTTTTTTTTATACCTAATTAATTTTTGGCCGCGCTTTGCTTTCTGTCAGAAACATAAAAGAGAATGAGTAAGTGAAATTTATTTTATAAATAAATTAAGGTTATTTGGAGATGAAGGGTCATCTCGTAAATAATAAAAAATTATAATTGTTCATTTATTTACTTAGAAAAAGATAAACAATATGTCTCTAATGGAAATTTTAATAAAAAGTAAACTATGAAGAATAATTCACGTGTGGCCGGTGATCTTTTTGGAGGGGGGAATTTTGTAAGTAACTAATGATGCCATTATATAACAAGCAATAATTATTTATTTTACAAGGAAAAAAACTTTACATTCTAGCTCAAGGTTCTGGTGTCTCCCGACGCAAAGCGAGCGGTGACAAAAATTTTTTTCGTGTATTATACACTTTTATTTCTATAAGGAAAACACGTCGATTTAATGGTAAAAACATATTGTATACAGGCTGTTTGGGGAGGTATGTAAAATTTTATAATTTCAGTATTTATTTAATTATTTTGGTATTGAAGAAAACAAATCCTAAATTCAAACAAATAATTTTTCGAACCTGCATGGTTTTGTTTCAAGGAACAATAACAATTTCTAGGTCATAAAGTAAACGGCCAGAGTCAAGAGTACATGTTTAATCATGAATTGGGATCACAAAGAGTCATAAGAATTAAGAATTAAATGGGTGAATTAGTGAAGCTATGGGCTACCCCTAGTGGGGGTATGTCCGTACTAAGCTTAGTTAGTTGCTTAAGCCACCGGCTCAATGTTCAGAATTAATAGTTCCATATGGTATATTAGTCCCAGTAACGTGGTTAGGAGTTTAGTCCAAGATTAAAAGTTCCTACGAATATCACGATTATTCGGCATTTGCGAATAGGTTTATCTACTAAATTTTAAAAAGCATTTAAGGGATTTAGTGTGTGTATCTTTTTTTCAAGATACCTGTCTGTGATTATTGGTAATTTCGAGAATGCTACTTCAAGGGAGGTCAACAAATAAGTGGATAAAAATAAAAAAAATCTTTTGACAGCAAAAGTGTTAAAAAATGGCATCTGATGTATCAGTGTATTCAGAAATAAAATAAAATGTACCGATGGTGTAATTTAAAAATTGGAAATAGCAGGCTTTTCCGGTTAAACAGGAAGTGTTGAAACAAAGGAATACAAGCATCAATGCACATTAACGACAAATATTGATATACCAAATTGCATTTTCCTATTCGAAGCGGTAAATAAGTTACAATAGCAAACCGCTTCCCAAGCAGCAAGCGTCATTATGACGTCATTTTAAAGTCATTTTTGGTCATAGGACGTCATCAGACCAAAATTATGACGTGTTTTTAACGTCGTTAAAATGACGTCATGTTAAGAAAACCCGCCGGAAAAATTTTGTGACATTTTATGATTCGTGTCAAAATCCAACCGAAATATCATATGACAGAAAAATAGGACTAATAATTTTACAAAATTGAAATAGGAAAAAACTCTACCGATAGATGGCGCAATGGACAATAAACTACCACGCTTATTCAACATCTTCGCTTTTTATTGCCTAAACCGTACCGATGGGACTAAAATATTTCGAGACTGGTCTGCGATTGGTGATCTCAATTAGCTTTGAAGGAAATATCTTCGGCTTGTGTAAAAATCTGCATCTCTAGGTTGGACAGTGTCCCCAGAGATGCGATCTTGCAGAGCAAGGAAATTGCAAGCAGTAAGGAGTTATTTCCTATTTCAATTTTCAAATAAAATGTCGTATCATTTTAGCTTTTAAAAAAGAGTATATACGTCAATTTTTCGTCATCTTAAAGACGTCATTAACGGGACGTCTTGGCTGACCAAAAATGACTAAAAAGAGACGTCAACATGACGTCAGTTTGCTGCTTGGGTTTGTGAGCTTGAAATTAGTATACAGGGTGTTCCAAAAAAATTCCCCACCATTTGGGGTTAGACTCTACGACCAAAAATAAGACAAAAATCACTTATGTCAAAATTTCGAAAAATGTCTCCTAATGAAATTATGGCCATTTTGAATATTAAAATCAGGCAATTTTCGCCAAATATTTCACTTGAAATTATTACTTTAAATCTAGTCATCCTTGATAAAGACAGAATAGTAAATTTCGAATGTCAAAGTTTAGTTGTCACATAAATCGTAAACGGGAGTGAAAAGTCGAAAAAGTGATATTCAAGTATGGCAAGAAGGTACAGTAATCAAGAATATTTAGACATGATTAAAGTACTTGGAGTTTGTAACAATAACGCCCGTGCCGCAGAACGTCTGTACCGCGAACGTTTTCCAACTAGGCGACACCCAGATCATAAGACAATAAGTGCTGTTGAAAATCGCCTTCTTGAAACTGGGTGCTTTGCGCCACGGAAGATTAATTCAGGTCGCCCTAGAAAACTCAGATGGCAAGAGGAATACCAATTGCTCCACGACATTGAACAAGATCCTTCCGTGAGCACGAGAATTCTGCAAAGTAATCGACACCATTCACGTAGTTCCATACATAGATTCATGCAAAGAGAAAATCTGCATCCTTATCATCTACAGCCGGTTCAAGAATTGCATCCTGGAGATAGTGACTTGCGCTTACGATTTTGTAGATTTTTTTAAATTGTCTGGACGCAAATGAAGACTTTTTTAAACAAGTACTATGGAGTGACGAAGCTCATTTTAACCAGCAAGGAGTGTTCAATCAGCACAACTTGCATTATTGGAATTACGAAAATCCGCACCAAATTAGAGAATCGCATAAGCAAGTACGCTGGAGCTTAAATGTGTGGATTGGTCTATTGGGCAATGGGATAATAGGACCACATTTTTTCCTAGGATACTAAACGCCGAAAATTATGCCAATTTTTGCGAAAACATATTACCTACTTTTCTGGAAGATGTTCCTTTAGCACATCGTCAAAATATTGTGTTTCAACATGATGGTGCACCTGCCCATTATTCTCGAAATGTTCGAGAGATATTAAGTCGACGTTTTCCAAACCAATGGATCGGTCGTGGAGGACCTATTTCTTGGCCTCCCAGGTCCCCGGATCTCAACCCAATAGACTTTTGGCTTTGGGGTTATCTGAAAAATACGGTTTACCATGTCCTACCCAACAGTGAAGATGATGTTATTGTACGCATTTATGGAGCTTTAGCACAAATTGAAAACGAAACAATAAGACGTGTAGAAAACAATTTTATTCGCCGTTTGCACGCATGCATTGAACAAAATGGTGAGCATTTCGAACAGTTGCCTTTGTAAATTTAAATGTTTTTGTTTTATTATTATGTTTAGTTAATAAATGATTTGAATTTGAACATTTGATTTGATTTTCGAAAATTGCTTCATTTTATCATTTAAGATGGCCATAATTTCATTAGGAGACATTTTTCGAAATTTTGACATAAGTGATTTTTGTCTTATTTTTGGTCGTAGAGTCTAACCCCAAATGGTGGGGAATTTTTTTGAGACACCCTGTATAATAAACGACACGTCTCCGTGTTTTTTTTTCTGGTTCTTGATCAGCAGTACAAAAAAGCCCTAATGCAAAAACCCATTTAAATTAACGTGGGGTTCGATAAGTAACATTAAGCCATGTCGCTGATTAAGAATACGGCTGGCAGAACTTAAGAAGATACATATTTTTAATTTTATAATCATAATAAAGCTTCCAGAATTACTTTTGTTTCAAAGATTGAATTTAAAGGATGTTCTATTTAAAATAACATAGTTGTCCTTTATTCCAAAAGTGGTCATTTTGTTTTTGTGCTAATAAATCATAATGGGTGAAAATATGGACGATTACCCTGTATAATTTATACACGTTTTTCAATAAAACCAGATCGCTTTTTATTTAAACTTGGCAATATCTTGGATGCAAATTCCGTGTAGATTCCACTTGACACGCGACCCGTTGTCACACGAAATTAAATTATCCCCGTAACTTTCGATAGCGCCACCGGATAATGCCGCAAATTCCGCAATATCTTCTCTAATGCAATTATCAAGTTTCATGCAAAGACTTAATCGTTCATGAATTCGCAGCTAACTTCATTACGATGGTGGTCTCGAGCTTCGAGATGTTCCTTATTCCTTATAACGTGAGCTAGCTTTTGTTTAGCATATTTTATTGAATTTACTTGCCGGTTAATTTTAATATGAATGAGCTGCTATAAAAGAGTTGCCAGAGGCGGCCCGACCTTTTGCCCTTTTAATTTTAATGTTTATTTTACTAACCTAATATCTCTGTTGGTTTAAACTGTATTGTTGTGGCGGACTATAAATAGGTTTAGACTATTGTACGTATCAGTCGAATATAATCCATTTACACTAATAGATATGTTAAATTGGGACGCCATTCCCCAGGCATGAGAACCATATTCCAAAGAGGGTCGAATTTGGGACACATACAAAGTGTATTCATTGGAAGAGGAAAAATACTTTTTAGCTCGGAAAAGAAACCCAAGATTTTTAGATATAGAGATTAGACGTTGTGTTTATGCCAGTTAAGGTTGTTCTCAAAAGAGATGCCCACAAGGTTGAATGTGTCCTTACTCTGCAAAAACTGGCCACTCATAAGCAAAGGGTGAGTGTTTGATGATTTTTTCCGTGACAAGGAACATAATTAAGTTTTGGATGCATTAAATTGAACGAGATTTTTGGCGCCCAAATCCAATATTAGGTTGAGGTCCTGGAAAAGAGATATCTGCATCGCCGTGCGTTTGCTTTCGAAGTCGGGTTAAGAGATTAGTTTGAGAACCTGAAAACTAGTGTGAAGGGTACTATCGTCAGCAAAACTATGGATGGGATTGGTTCTGTAAGAAAGAAGGTCGTTGATGTGAAGAAGAAACAAAGTTGGTTCCAGTACTGAACCCTGAGGCACTCCAGCATTAATTTCGAGAAAGCTTGAACTGATATACGTCGATCAGATAGATAATTGGAGAGCCAAGTACAAAGTTTAGTTGAAAGACCATAGGAGGGAAGTTTATTAAGAAGTGCAGCATGCCAGACCTGGTCAAAAGCTTTGGATATATCAAGAACAACGATTTGGGACTTACCTAGAAACTAAAGGGACTTATTCTAGCAGTGTGATACGGTGATACGAAGGAAAAAAGATCTGCTGTAGATCTTTTGTGGCGTCCTTTAAGGGCACATATCTTTGTAAAGAGGGGCATTAGGAAAAAAATAATAGGAACTTGTCACATTATTTTTACGTGTTCTATATAAATCCGAGGGATTGCGTACATATTTTTGGACACCCTGTATAGGGTAAATGAAGGACTGTCTCAATTACGACAAGTTTCGTAATTCGCAAATCGAATTTCGTCCACCGCTACAGAGATTTGACACTCTCCGCTCGCCGCTTGCCGCTTTTATCGTAGTCGAGGCCTAAAAGAAACGGCTACACTGCATTCCCCTTTCATCAAAGGCGCGGTGTTTCAGACGTAGGGCGTAAGGCACGTTAGACGTCTCCTATGACACGGCACTTACGTGTATCACCAAAAATTTATAAAATTTATTTTAGAAACTTACGTATTGGTACGTGCCTAAATAATGCAAGGGGGTTGCGTCTAAAATTGCTTTATCTAAATTAACCAAACCTTGATGTCTGTCACGATCAAGCGAGTTCAATATTCTGACAAGTGCTAAGTCGAAATTGCTTAATTCAATATAATATGTAAATATCTTAAGATAATGTTGAACACGTGTTAAAACTTTACCATTTTGACGAATTTATACATGGTGTTACAAAATGCTGTTAAAAAATTTAAGGGGGATTCTACATCAGAAAATATAAAGAAGTATATATAAATATGAAAACAACCGTGCCGCTACAGAGATTTGACAGTCTCCGCTCGCCGCTTGCCTCTTATATCGTAGCCAAGGCCTAATGGAAACGGCTACACTGCATTCCCCTTACAACAAGGGCGCGGTGTTGTCAGACGTAAGGTCTCCCCAGTGGAACAGTGGACAGAACTTTGATCCTCGAAGCCAGAAATCTCCAGTTCGATTCCCAGCGCGGAAGACAAATTGCAGGTAGTAGTTATTTAAAAATAACGTCCGTGGTGGCGCTACCGCGTTGTCTAAAAGGTACTGTGAAATGCATAACTGCATGTTTTAGTGCTTGGACAACGTTGACAGAACAGGAGGAACGAGGGGTTAAACATCTAATAACCCGACACCCACAGTACTCTAGTATTTAGGCATAAGCCTTCGTGGGATGTCAAAAAGATAAAAAAGGTAATGTCGAATACGTGATAAAACTTTACCATTTTGACGAATTTACACAGGGTGTTACAAAATGTTGTTTAAAGCTTATGGAAGATTCTACATTAAAATATATAAAGAAGTTTATATAAACGTGGATCCGAAAATGTATTATTTTTCAAATGAAAGGTGTTTTTTTTAATCTTTTTTATTTTTAATAATAGAGAAACTGCAGCATATTTGGGATACTGCAGGTAACATGGAATACTTCGATATCAAAAAAATGTTAGGGTCATTTTTTTTATAAACATGACGTCGTAAGACACACTAGGCCAACAAGCATTTAAAACAGGACACCATTTTGAGATTCCGGCTACTAGCCCCGACAGAACGAGAATACAGATTTGAAAACTTTTTTGAGAAGTATGCAACCCATTATATTATTTACTGCAATACGTAAAATATTTAGTGTAATTATTTAAACTTTTAGGGAACCTTTTTAGTTTATGATATAACTTTGATTTTGTAAAGAGATATTTTCTTTGTTAGCTGCTTACAGCAGCTGTAAGCCCTTTTAATTTTTTTAAATAAATCAATGACGTCAGTCTTACAACAGCTCACAGCGGTTGTTAGCAGCTTCGGGAGATGTCTAACCACTGTCTAACAGGATTAAAAAACAAGGAGGGGAAATATAGCCAAATTTGAGGTTAAAAGTCAAACAAAATTAACTAAATGATAAGTAATAACAATAACAGTAGAATGTGTGGGAAACCATGTGAAGGATTAATTTACCTGCCAATAAAGATATTGCGCATTTTTGTTTTAAAACTGGAGTTGCCATTTTTTAGGTTATATTATTATTTTTTATGTCATTTGTCATTGGCGGTAAGCGCTTATATTTTTCGATTCACATTATAATGACGTCAGCTGTTAGACAAGCTTGTAGGCACCTGTAAGACAGAAGAATTAGAAAATTATCCCTCTAATATTTCGAGAATTAAAACTTTTAAGTGCCATTTTAGGTTAGGATGGTATGTTGTTAATTTGGAATACTAAAGGTTGTATGTTTTTTTCAGTAATGATGAATTTGAGATGATGCTTAAGAATACAAGAGAAATACATTAAAAAAGAAAGAAATAGCCAACGCTGAAGTGTAAGAAGTATATTTATAAAAATTTGAATCCAATTTGGAATACTATATTCAAAATTATCTGCACTTTAAGTCAATTGACATAATTGCTAGTTTGTGGTTCCTTTTGAATTTTTATAAGGTTCCTGGTTTTTGTTCTATTTATAAATATTATAATTCAATAGTTTTTTAAATAAGAAATGTATTTTTCATAAAGCCATTCCTTTTTTATTTAATTTTATTTAAAAAAACAAACTGGTATTCCAAATATGCTGCAGTTCCTCTACCTTAAATATATTTTTTTCCCATTATGATATTATATGGCAGTTTTATTTATTATAGTAAGGTACGGAAAAACTACAACATTAACAATAAAGATGGTGATATTTGCCTTAGGTAACTCTATTTTTATCAGGATCATGAACGTCTTGTCTTTTTATTTATTTTTTCAAATATTTATTGGATTTTTCATAAGTAACAACTGCTTTTTTACCGAATTCATTAGATCTTATTTAAAAGAAACCGATAAAATAACTGAAATAATGCTGTGCCGATATAAAAAAGAACGACACTCGATGATAACTTTCAAGCGGTATCGATCGACGCTCATCGCTCAAGCGATGCTAATATAAACGCAACTTTGTCTGACCTCCGGACAGTGCGGACAGGACTACAAAGTTCTTCCGGGACTGGCGGCTAGAGGTGTCGTACGAACGTTTTTTACCTTTGGGGATCAAGGAATGATTCACGCTAAATTGACGGCATCTTTCTTCTGGATCTAAGCGCTGTGAGGGAAGATTTCTATAAGCTGATGGTATCCTGTTTGGTGGTGAACACGAGGTATTTCTCAAATGGCGGGAAATAGATGGGCGTGCCATGGGAACTGTCGGTAGTGAAAGTGAAGGTTATACGTAACACCAGTAGCAGATCTTGGTTTGACAGCCGACAATTTATGCATTGCATCGATTGTTGAATTATTTGTTTTCTTTTTGGAATTTGTGAGAGATACGAGCTCGATTATCCAGATTTTCAGCCGACGAGACCCTGGAAAGCATAGTCCGGAAGGGGAGAGTGGTGGATTGGACCTGAAGGCACCAAAACCAAGAAAAAAAAATACAATAGAATAATAATAACCTTAGGCAAGGCCAAGGCGTGCACTAAAGTGGCAAGCAAGTGATGTGGTAGAGTGGTGGTGAACTAGTGGCGAATAAAGAGGTTAAAGTCCTCAAAAATAAACATTTTGATGACAAGTGATGCTCAAATACCTACATATACTTCCCTTACACAATTCCACCGCCACTTTAATTTATTGTGCGCTTCTGTATTTATTTACACAGGTTCTAAATATTGATCTTTAAAAAAAAAAAATATATTGCGAATGTTTGGCTGGTCACCGTAATATTAATTGATATTTCTTTTGTTTCAGAGCGAATTTCCTATGTTTCGGCATGTCACCAGTGGCGTTTCATGTAACGAACATAGCTTTGCATACATTGGCGTGCATTCTTTTTACGAGGGTGTGTTTATGCGTAGCTGGACTTAAGCCGCCATTTGCAACGTTAGCAGGATTAATGTTCAGTGTCCATCCGATTCACACAGAAGCGGTAAGTGTTTTATATTTATACTAGTTTGAATGTGTCGAGTTTCGACCGGTTTTATATAGATTTATACAGATATTTTTCAGTCTTCGGAGGTTCTTTCCAAATGGAAAACTTTTTAAATAATAACTTTACGAAAAAGGTGCCTGTTTATAAAAAGTCCAGCTTGATAAGAAATTACATTTCCACAAAAATATTTGTATGGTACATGAACAGGGTGACCTAAAAAAGACTTGTTCTCAAACTAAGATACAGGGTATTTTCTAAATACGGTGCAAAACTTTAAAGGTTGATTTCTTATATAATATCTTAAAAACGAAGACAGATTCGAAAAAATATAAGACACTAAAAAGTTGTATTTGTAGTTTCTTTATAGACTATAAACTTAGGTGATTTACACCCCGCGAATGCGCTTTTAATCCTTCAGTCATCGAAAAATATTTTTCCTACGACCACTTGTGAAAATAGCAAATAGCACACTGGTTTCATGCATAGAAAATGCGTTATATCACACTAGTGTTGCAAAGTACTTTACAGCACTAGTGTTGCAAAGTATGATGTCATTCTAAAAACTGCTATTGGTTTTGCAAGTGACATATTTATTGTAGTGACAGTAAAAAAGATTTTTACTTACCTTAAACAGTAGAACCCAAATTAGCGAAAATCATCTTATTGACGTTAAGTTACTGCACAGTATAAGCTTTCTTCCAATATTGAAAAGAGTAATAATAAAATTTCCGAAAAAATAAAAACATAAACAAAAATAGACATTACCACAAAAAACAACTTTCACTGACAGATCGCTCAGTGGCACAGTGTTGTCAGGTATGTACATCAAATTAAAAATCTTCCTTCTACCTTTGAGCACGCACCCTATAGAGGCAGCCTTGCCGCTTGACCGTTCGACTTAAAGCGCCAGAGAAAAAAAGCCTATAGATCAAATTCCTTTCTCTCTTTCTTCGTGTACTCAAACAACTAGTTAAATCTTTTTTTAATCCCTAATTAAACTCAAGGCTAATACACACTTAATGAATCCACTTTCTTTTATCCATTCATAAATAGAATCAGACCCTTCCGATGTTGCCAAATGCTTTTCATATTTTGCATGGTAACTGACGTTTGGTAGTCGTTTTTTACTTAGGACTTTAGATTATGCATTTAAAATTTTCAATTTTTTTATATTTTTCTTAAAAATATGAGGAAAAACTGTAATTTTTACCTAATTTTACATGTGATGTTCAGTTTCATTAACTCGTTTTACCAATTGACCCCACCCAGCACCCCTTTTCACTCCCCGGTCCCGTAAGTTTGTTTACTGATATTTTTTAAAAAACGAAATATTTTGGATATGCACCACTTACATTTTATTTAGAAGAGTGTCTACAATATGTATGTATCGATAATTTTTAAAAAACCCTTATAATAGCAGAAAACCGTATTAAACAATTACCGTTATTACCTAACAAAACCATACAAGTTTTATTAAGTGGGAGCCTTTTTAAATTCCAAAATGAGAAAAGTTATATAATGCTTCTTAGGTGATTTTCGATGTAAAAATATTGTCAATACAGTATAATAGAGCAGTGAGGAAAAGTACATATCACACTAGTGTTGCAAAGTAAATATCACCCTAGTGTTGCAAAGTTCTCAATTGTTTTTTATTTTTTCTGAACAGACAAACTTTATTTTTTTTTTTTTTTTTGGTGAATAATTTGTGGTCGTAGGAAAAATAGTGTACAGTACTCGTGTAAAAATGACTTTCTTACACTCGTGTGAAATTAGTCATTTTCCACACTTGTAATGTAATATACTATTAGATGCACGTTGGTGTATTTTTTCTTCTGTGAAAATTTAAACGTAAGTATCATGCATAAGGAATAATTTGCATCATTAATATTTAAAAATGTAGGTGATTGATTGTATTTTATTATTTATTATTTAAATATTATGTTTTGTAAAGTTTTCAAAGAAAATTGCAATTTTAAAAGAGGAATTTTGTTATCGGTTTAGAGCGCCCAGAGAAATTAATCCAAGTGGATGACACCAAAATAATAAACATTAGGTAATAAGTTATGTGGTTTTAATGTGGTTTAATATATTTGAAAATGTTTTATTTCATAGTAAAAAATATCCCAATTGCTGGGCGACCTTGTCCACACTAGGTGGGCGGCCTTATCCATGCATCTCCGCTCATTGGTAGGGTCTTAAAGCCCTAGAGCTTTTTAAAAAAAAAATTTTATTCAAAAATTAAGCAAACCATATAAACAATAGATTTCAGCAATCAACGCCGTCTTTAATGGAGACCTATGTGTTACTGACACTTCACAATATTTAAATTCGCTTAGGTGGTCGGGGCTTCCCGGACCTCCTTTATACATTTTTTGTCCAGAAAATAAAATATGATAAAATATAGATTCTGCAACCAAAATAAAATAAAGATTTTAACACCCTGTATTTTGCAAGCAATTAACTTTTCGGATAGGGCAAATTGCGTTAGGTCGTTGTATTTCAGTCCAAAAAATGTATGGTAATAATTTGTTTTAGATCTTTTAGAGACACGCATGTATATAAAAGAAAAGTATTCTAAAGAAAAAAATTATAAATTTTTAAGTAGGGTAACGCTGCTAACTCCTCAAAGGTAAATACTCTTTAATTTACCCGACCTCGTAACTCTAACGATCTTAGTGATGAAAGCAGTTTTTAAAAAAACCCAACATAAAAGTATCCAATTCTTCTTGGCGAATAAAACAGTCCAGTGGAGCTTTTAAGTTAAAGAAAAACCACTCCGAACTCTATGAAACATTTAAAGACGCCAATATAAAATGCAAATAGCGAGAGATGCCCTAATGCACTTCCTTGGAGAGAGCTTTTAAGGATATAATTGACCAAAGTAAGACCATTTTATAAAATTAGAGTTCTTTTAATTTGTGTTTAGGTTAAAGGTTTTACTGAGAAACCATTTTATTTTATTCTTGTTATAGACCGTAACGTGGATGCAAAATTTATTTAGCTATTTCCTCTCGGTCCATAACTCGTAAAACTAAAAATGCCTTAAAAGGGTTGTACATGAATCGTTGTGAGCGTCAGCTGCGTCTCCGATGGTAAAATTGTAGAAGGTGTACCAGGAAAAAGATTTATATTAAATTTGTGTTTTTTAAATGGAACGCTCTGTATAAAAGTTTATTTTTGAATAATAGAAGTACAAATAATGCAAGTTTTATCAGCGATTCCTATACCAAAACTTGAAGGTTTTTAAGATAATTGGGGTTTTTGAAAAACCATGACAAAAACAACATTTTAATATGTCATACCTTACCTATGCTTGACTTTTTATGTTATGTTGGATTGCTAGAAAATTAAGTATACAATCACCTACATTTAAATTTTTTACTACAAATTATACAGGGTGTCCAAAAACTAATATTTAATACTATATTAATTTCCGCATACCCTAAATAGTTTTAAGGTAACAATTTTAATGTAGGGGATAAAACATTAAATATTCTGGATCTAACAAAATATACAGAATCAAGCGTTAGTAGGGTAAGATGTATATTAAAATTTTATTTTTGTAGACTTTTTCAAAAATCCAGAATATCCTAAAAATCTTATATTTTTGGCATAAGTATTGCTGATAAAATGTACGTTATTTTTCTTCGACAATTCAAAATTAAACTAATATACAGGGTGTTCCATTAAAAAAATCACAAGTTAAATATTAATCTTTTCTTTAAAGCACCCTATATAATTTCACCAGCTGACGCTCACAACAATTCATATACAACCCTCTTGAAGCATTTTACGAGTTATGGACTGAAAGAAAATTGGTCACAAAAATCTGTTGCTGGCTCACGGGCCATTATGATTTTAAATATTTAGTGCATGATCCAGAATAAAACTCAAGGGAGAAAAAAGACAGTTTATTGACATAGGATTTAAAGTTGTTTAAAGGTGGTGGACTTCAAGATTTTAAACTACACGACGTTTCGGATGGTACCTATCTCCAACGGTTTTTAAGTAATAACTTAAACTACTTTTGTGGAACTAGGACTTACATACTATGCGTTGTTTACCGAAGCTTAGTCGATTTTTTACGGCTGCCAGATTGTTAGTATGTCGATACTAGGCTTGCTAAATATACGTTTAGTCTAGTTGTTTAAAATAACAGCAGCTTTTTAAATTATGTCTTTTTGCGATGATCTTCTTTTTGAATAATTTTGGCCTCCGACCACTGTATGTGGTGATGTTTTGACCATGCATGCTCGGCCACTCCCGATCTCGACCTTTCACCCTGTGCTGTATTTTTTATTTTTGGACAACTTACGAGGACTGAAAGCCTAAATACTAAGGTACCTGGGTGTCTTAAGCAAGGTAAGAGGAACTTTGTTAACACGGGACTTAAAAACGTGTTTTACTATGTTTTTTGTTTTAAGTTTTAGTGGTCTTCTTGTTTCTTTAAAGTATATTTATAACACATTACATTTAACAAGAAATCTGATACCTAGATACAGTTGTTATTTGATGTGTTGTCTGGTCCTGTCTTTATTAGGTTTGTTCCAGCAGGCTGTCAGAAATGTTTGCAACCGTTTGGATTCTGCGCACGTCAAATTTGTCGTTCCAGCAGTGCCATGTTTGTAACATTATACAATTATTTGTTGTTCCGAAAGTAGTTTTAAGATGTTGGAAACATGTTGGAAACTCTTTGAAAACTTTGAAAACTTTCTTCAAACATTACTAACATTTTTAACATAACCTTTCTTGTATTAACGTATAAGCAGTATTCCCAAGTACCTTACCTTTCCGGACACCCTGTATATTTTTAATGCACTTTTGCAATATGGGTATCAAATGAAAAGATATTTACAAATGATTTCTGTGGGGACACTTTCGCGTTGTCTAAAATGTGCTGTGAAATACAAAAACTGCATGTTTCAGTGCTTGGACACCGTTGACGGGACAGGAAAAAATATGGTTTAAACATTTAATAACTCGACACCCACGATACTCGGGTACTCAGGCATAGGCTTGCGTGAGCTCCCACACAAATATTTTAAAAAGCATTAACTAATTATTCGAAACCAATTTTTATCCGATTTGTCAGAGATATAACAAATCTGATTGCGCGATTCCGATTTTGATTTTTGAAACAAATTAAATGGTAAAAGTAAATAAAGGATTATTTAATTTGTTTTGGAGATGCAGTGTGTTTTATTTTTAATTTTGTCAATTTGACCAGGCCCTTGTAACTCGGTTAATATTAGAGACAGACAAAAAATGTGAATAGAAAAGTTTTTGGAATTTTTGCGTAGTGTTAAGTGGCGTACCTTTAAGAGATAAACATATAAAAATGTAATATTTGCAATAATAGATAGTATAATATACAGGGTGTTTCATTTAAAAAAATGATGGCTATACCCAAGCAGCAAGCTGACGTCATTATGACGTCATTTTTAAGTCATTTTTGATCATTTTTGGTCATAGGACGTCATCAGACAAAAATTATCACGTCATGTTTGGAAAACCCGACAGAAAAATTTTGTGACAATATATGACTCGTCTCAAAATCCAACCGAAATATCATATGCCAGAAAAATAAAACTAACAATTTTACAAAATTGAAATAGAAAAAAACTCTACCGATATATGGCGCAATGAACAATAAACTTATACAATCTTGTCTATGCCGATAAGACCAAAATAGTTTGAGACCGGTCTGCGGTTGGTGATCTCAGAGACAACAATGAGACGAGCAACAAAATGTAAATAAATTATCCGAGAGAGAGATAGCTGCTGGGCCTTCCTTGTCTGTCTTCAAAGAAGGTAAACGCAGATGGCGCGTAAGCCGACTTTATCGTTTGCCCGCCAAATTCAAATTATATAGCTGTGCTATTTTTGCCCTTAATATTAGGTACTTGTTTTTGTTTTCTATTATTATAAAATATTGGGGTTTAGTTCAATAATTACACACACCTAATTAAAAATGTCATTTATTTGGTTTTTATAAAGATTTTTTCTTACTGATAACCATGTCAATATTCCCTTAAATTATCTGTTGAAAAGCACAAATTTAATATATACACTGTGATCACTAATAAAAGTCAATATTCAAAGTCCAAATAAAGGTAAAAAACCACGAAACACACAATGAATCACAGAAAATGTAAACAAACTGTCCAAACAAATCGGCCATTGAAAAATATCAAACACAAATATCAAATAACATTTCGGCGTGACTGCTTGCGGCAACGTTGTCAAGTTAAAAATATTCGATTCATGGTATATGTTCTTTCTCTTAATTAGATGTGAGCCAAAAAGGACATTAAAGTTTACACGCAGAAATTGTAAACAACTTGGCAACCAGGGCAAAGCGATGATTGCTCCATCTACGATAGCCTGCCATGATGAAAGACAAAGACATATTTATTGGAACTTGCGTTAAACCAGAAAGAGATAAATACAATGGACAAATTGTTAGGACCAGTTACTCGTCTCATTGTTGTCTCTGGTGATTTCAACTAGCTTTGAAAGAAATATCTTCGGCTAGTGTAAAAATCTGCATCTCCAGGTTAAACGGTGTCCCGAGAGATGCGACCTCTCCGTGCAAGGAACTTGCAAGCAAAAGGAGTTTTTTCCTATTTCAATTTTCAAATAAAATATCGTATTATTTTAGCTTTATTAAAAAAGTAAATGCGTCAATTTTTCTTCATCTTAAAGACGTCAATATGACGTCATTAACGGGACGTCTTTTATCTGTGACTTAGGGAGGTCAATTTAACGTCATTTTGTCGTCAACTTATGACGTCTTTGCTGACCAAATGTGACCAAAAATGACTAAAAAGAGACGTCAATAAGACGTCAGCTTGCTACTTGGGTATCTCCTGACCATTAAAAAATAGATATATTAAATATAGTATTTCTTATAGCTATAAAAGAAACTATTTAACCAATGATAAAATATACATGGTGTTTTATTTAAAAAAACCTAACTTTTATTATAACTTTAAAGTAAAAATCAATAGAAAAAATAAACGTACGCCACTAAATTCCACGCAAAAATCCAAAAACAAATTGTCAATATTTGAAAAACACTTTGTATCTTCAAAACAAATCAAGTTAGCCATGATTTACTTTTACCACCAAATTTGTTTTAGAAATCGAAATTGAAATTGTGCAATTAGTTCTGTCCCCTTTTACTTTTCGTTATACATTGCAAGGCTAACAAAAATATGCCACCCTGTACAACAATTTCAGCATGTAACTAAAATAATTTTCCGACTTAAATTTCATCAAAATCTCCCGACACTCTTACCTAATTTATTGTGTGCAAAAGACGAAACTTTAAACTATTAACAAACTTGGGTCCCAGACAAGGGAATTTGCCTTGCTTATTCCAGAATGTAAACTAACTTTACTAAACAAATAAGATTTATTATGTTTCCAAAATTGCCTTTAAACCATTTAGACCAGGGTCTATAATTTTTGAAACCAAAAAATTACCTATTATAAAAAGGTAAAAAGCAAAAATTATATAAATAATAGTTTAAAAAAACTAAAAACACGCTTTTATATGCAACCGAACTAAAAATTAGAAAATAATTTTTCATTAAAAAAGATTGTCACTTCAGAGTAAAAAGCGTGGGGTGCATTTTACTATTTTTTCATAACTTTTCCCTCATAGATATTGGCAAATATAGTAATTATAACATTTAATATATTAAGCACCCCACGCTTTTACTCTGAAGTGACAATCTTTTTTAATGAAAAATTATTTTCTAATTTTTAGTTCGGTTGCATATAAAAGCGTGTTTTTTAGTTTTTTTAAACTATTATTTATTTTTCATTTTTAGTTCGATATATCAATTAGTTAAATGCTCCAGTTTATTCACTAAAAATTCATTCGCCATTTTGTCAAGAGACACAAAATATCTTTAAAGGAATTTATTTATCCTGACATTCCTAATCAGGATAACGGGATACTGTTTGCAGATTATTGCATTGTCATGGGTCCTTGATACGTGTGCAAAGTTTCAAAGAAATCGAATCGCTGGAAGTTGGTAAAAATTAGGCTTAAAGATTCCGTTACATAGATAGATGGATAGATAGATAGTGACAACCCAAGCTAATAAAAGCGTGTTAAAAAGAGAAATACATCATGGGCGATCTGGGGTTAGGAAGGGGTAACGGTTATTCTCGGTTTTCGACAAAACTTTAAGTCCTATGGTAAAAAGATAAATGTTAAAATTTTAGGTAATAAAAAGATTCAAAACTTTTGTATTTACACTTTTTTAACATAACCTGAAAAATTTAAATGATCAAGTTTTTGATTTTTTATTTTTATCTTTTACAAGAAAAATTTCGAAATTTTGTAAAAACTAACTATAATATGTCTCAAATATACTGCTATTTTTTGGATTTAAAATGATAGATTTTTCGATAATTTTAACTTAATGAATGTGGTAGACAATAATTTAGTAGTAAAAGAAGAATCCCAGACTTCCATTGTCTTTATTAATTTATTCACACGACGTTTCGGGCAGAAATACCTCAGTCCATTCTCAATTGTAAACTGAGTTTGCCCGAAACGTTGTGTAAATAAATTAATAAAGACAATGGAAGTCCGAAATTCTTCCTTTACCATTTTAACTTAAAAATAAAAAAGTACCCCAAATTTTAATCAAAAATTCTTCTGTTCTTTCTGATGGTGTAAAAAAATATGCATCGCAGCGGTCACTTCTACTGCCCAAGCAGCAGGCTGACGTCATTATGACGTGATTTTTAAGGCATTTTTGGTCATAGGACGTCATCAGACTAAAATTATGACATCATTTTATTGACGTGTTTTTGACGTCGCGTCGTTAAAGTGACGACTTTTCGACGTCATTTTTCGTCATACTAGCTCATAAAAATCTTATGACGTCATGTTTAGAAAAGCCGCCAGAAAAAATTTGTGACATTATGATTCGTGTCAAAATCCAACCGAATTATCATATGACAGAAAAATAAGACTAATAATTTTACAAAATTGAAATAGGAAAAAACTCTACCGAGAGATGGCGCAATGGACAATAAACTACTACGTTTATTCAACGTCTTCGCCTACACCGTACCGATGAAACCAAAATAGTACGAGACCGGTCTCCGGTTGGTGATCTCAATTAGCTTTAAAAGAATTATCTTCAGCTAGTGCAAAAATTTACATCTCTAGGTTGGACAGACTTGTCAGAGATGCAGAGATGCGAAGTTGCAGTGCAAGGAAATTGCAACCAGTAAGGAGTTTTTTCCCATTTCAATTTTCAAATAAAATATCGTATCATTTTAGCTTAAAATATATATATATATATATATATATATATATATATATATATATATATATATATATATATATATATATATGCGTCAATTTTTTGTCCTCTTAAAGACGTCATTAACGGGACGTCTTTTTGTCTGTGACTTAGGAGGTCTTTCTTGGGAATAGGTTGAACACGTGCAGCTTTCCAGCTCTCTGGAAAGATACCTGTGTCGTAAGAAATTCGAAAGAGCCGAGCTAAGATTGGTGCAAGTTCTGGAGCACATTTTTAAAACGATTTCTGGTATGCCATTCAGCCCAGACGAGTTCTTGGTGTTAAGGGAAGAAAGGATACGCTTAATGTGTTTTACTTTAAAAATAATATCGGGCATTTTATGAGAAACTGGGGTAACCGCTGGAATTGGATGATTTACGGGAGGGTCAAGGGTTGAATTGGCAGCAAATTGTTTGGCAAATAGTTCTGCCTTTCCTTTAGCGGTAGAAATAATTTCATCTTCCAAAGTTAGTGGTGGGAAAGAACTGGAACAAAAATTTGTACTTATTAAATTATATAATTATTCAAAACATCTAGAAGGTAGTGTCTGCAACTAACCATACCTTACTGTATTATGTGCGTACTGCATGATACTTGGTTCTAAATATAATTCATTACACTCATCCTGTATTGGTTCACAAAGACCGCCAAGACTACAAACCAAGTTTGGCAAATCTCCACATTTGAATCTACACCAATCATCCAAAAGTGAAGTTCGAGGGACTCTCTTTATTAATTTTCTTTTGCGAATATAGTTATAGTCTTCAAAATTACCAATATTAGGTCTTATCAAATAAAAAGCACTAAAATAGTCCCGAAAATATTTTTTATACATGTTAAAAGGTACGGATTTGATTTTTATTTCTGGCATTGACATATATGCCACGCTTTACTATACAGGGTGTCCGGAAAGGTAAGGTAAAAAATGATTAGGGCGAAAGAGTCAGCAAAAATAATGTTAACACTTCATATAAAAAAGTTCCATCGCGCTTCATTGAGGATATTGACCTTTAAATTGGGTATAAAAAATTTTACATTAATTATAACATATAAATAGTTGCCACATTGCCAATGATATGGCAACTGTTTATATGTTATAATTAATGTAAAATTTTATACCAAATTTAAAGGTCAATATCCTCAATGAAGCGCGATGGAACTTTTTTATATGAAGTGTTAACATTATTTTTGCTGACTCTTTCGCCCTAATCATTTTTACCTTACCTTTCCGGACACCCTGTATAGTAAAGCGTGGCATATATGTCAATGCCAGAAATAAAAATCAAATCCGTACCTTTTAACATGTATAAAAAATATTTTCGGGACTATTTTAGTGCTTTTTATTTGATAAGACCTAATATTGGTAATTTTGAAGACTATAACTATATTCGCAAAAGAAAATTAATAAAGAGAGTCCCTCGAACTTCACTTTGGATGATTGGTGTAGATTCAAATGTGGAGATTTGCCAAACTTGGTTTGTAGTCTTGGCGGTCTTTGTGAACCAATACAGGATGAGTGCAATGAATTATATTTAGAACCAAGTATCATGCAGTACGCACATAATACAGTAAGGTATGGTTAGTTGCAGACACTACCTTTAGATGTTTTGAATAATTATATAATTTAATAAGTAGGAATTTTGTTCCAGTTCTTTCCCACCACTAACTTTGGAAGATGAAATTATTTCTACCGCTAAAGGAAAGGCAGAACTATTTGCCAAACAATTTGCTGCCAATTCAACCCTTGACCTCCCGTAAATCATCCAATTCCAGCGGTTACCCCACTTCTCATAAAGTGCCCGATATTATTTTTAAAGTAAAACACATTAAGCGTATCCTTTTTCCCTTAACATCAAGAAATCGTCTGGGCTGGATGGCATACCAGCAACCGTTTAAAAAAATGTGCTCCAGAACTTGCACCAATCTTAACTCGGCTCTTTCGAATTTCTTACGACACAGGTATCTTTCCGGAGAGCTGGAAAGCTGCACGTGTTCAACCTATTCCTAAGAAAGGATCTAAATCCCTTCCATCTAACTATAGACCAATTTCAATTCTCTCAGTTCTTTGTAAAGTAATGGAAAAATTGATTAATTCACAAATTCTTAAGTACTTAGAAAAACACAAAATTTTGCATGACAGGCAGTATGGATTTCGCCACAAAAGATCTACAGCAGATCTTCTTTCCTTCGTTCCTGGAATAAGTCTCTTGAGTTTCGAGGTGAGTCCCAGATCGTTGCTCTTGATATATCCGAAGCTTTTGACCAGGTTTGGCATGCTGCCTTTCTTAATAAACTTCCCTCCTATGGCCTTTCAACTAAACTCTGTACTTGGCTCTCTAGGTATCTATCTGATCGACGTTTTTAGGTTCCTAAACCCATCACTAAACCTGATTTGGAAAACAAACGCAGAGCGATGCAGATATCTCTTTCGCAGGATCTTAATTTAATATTGGATTGAGGCGCCAAAAATCTCGTCCATTTTAATACATCCAAAACACAATCATGTTCCTTGTCGCGAAAAGAGTCATCAAATACTCATCCTCTATTTATGAGCGGCCAAGTTTTACAGAGCAAAGACACCTTCAATCTTGTTGGCGTCACATTTGAAAGTAACTGTAACTGGCATAAATACATTGTATCTATAGCCACGGAAGCTTCAAAAAAGCTTGGATTTCTCTTTCGAGCCAAAAAGTATTTTTCCGCTTCTAATTTATACACTTTATATGTGTCCCAAATCCGACCTCCCTTGGAATATTGTTCCCATATCTGGGGCATGGCGTCCCCCACAACCCTAAGCATTCTTGATTCTATTCAAAGAAGAGCTATTCGTCTCATTAATGATCCTTCACTTACAGAAAGGCTTCCCTCTTTTGCCCATCATCGGGCTGTGGGGGATTTATCGCTTTTTATAGGTACTTCCATGGCTTCTGCTCTGAAGAATTGTTCAGTATAGTTCCTCCACTCACGGTTCCCAACAGAGAAACTCGTGGTTCCGCGCGTATGCATCCCTATACGGTCCAACTGGACAGGCTCCGAACTTCCCACTTTGTTCGTTCTTTTATCCCCAGAGTTTCTAGATTGTGGAAACTGCTGCCCCCGGAGGTCTTTCCTTCCCCCAAATCTTCAAGTATTTAAGTCCCGGGTCAACAAACTCTCTCTTACCTCGCTTAAGACACCCACGGTACGTTAGTATTTAGGCTTTAAGCCTTCGTGGTTTGTCCAAAGAAAAAAATGTACTATTTTATCCTGCCCCGATGAAGAATTCTCACCTGTACCGGTGGGTGGTTCCATCTAGCGCTGAACATAATAATATGTCCAGTTAAAGTTTTCTTTTTCTGTAAGTCTACTGGTCTTAGCTACATATCCTAATAATCAACCCATTACACGTCTTTAAAATATGCGAGGTTAAAAATACTGTCAAGGTTTGACAACCTATTTTCTTTAAAGAAATGTTTACAAATGCTTTTTAAATTTAGAATGTTTTGCAGATTTTTTTATAAAAAATGTAGCGTATTGTGTTTTCGAATGCTATTTCTTTTAAACCATTTTAAACATTATGTTTGTAATGAAAATATTGATTTTAAAGAAGCATGTAATAGTAGGTCGCCGGTTTTAAAATTATCTTGTTGTCTATAAGTTTATGTTGCTAAAGCCTGAAAACAAGGCAAAACAGAAGATCTGTAACTAATAAATCTACTGCTTGATAGATGGAGTCACTCACCGGTGCAGCAATTACAGGTAGGTTGATGATCATCGTGGCAAGAAAAGCCGTTAATACAATTCTAACATCTAGAAGGCGATGGTTGCAAAGTTAGTACAGGAAATAAAGCATTTCACCTGGCAATTTTTTGGTCCTAGATGAATCGACTTAAAATTTTAACGAAAGGTAGGGTATAGCCCAAGGATCAAAATCTATTTCGAATCAAAAGGCGCCAAAACCCTGGAGGGGGTGCCACCCTCTAGGAATTAATTTTTTTTTATTACATCTTAACAACAGGACATGATTAAAAAAGTGATTCTAAGCAAAAAACGTTTTTTTTCTTTTCGTAAAACCAATACTTTTTACTCTGAAGTGACAAACTCTTTGTAATGAAAAATATTTTCTAATTTTTAGTTCGGTTGCATATAAAAGCGTGTTTTTTAGTTTTTTTAAACTATTATTTATTTTTTATTTTTAGTTCGATATATCAATTAGTTTTTAAAATAAATGCTCCAGTTTATTCACTAAAAAATTTCTTCGCCATGCATTCTTGATTTAAAGCTAAAGTGGCCACATAATTTTCACCTTTTAGAACTCCGTATTTCTATGTATTTTACACCTTTTATTATAAAATTGAAAAAAGTCAATTAAAAAAACGCAGCAAGTTATGCATCAATTGCCCTTGCGCATTCGCCATAATTAAAAACGATTATTAAGGAATTTATTTATCCTGGCGATGGCGGTCCTAAAATCAGGATAACGGGATACTGTTTTTAAATTATTGCATTGTCATCGGTCCTTGATGCGTGTGCTAAGTTTCAAAGAAATTGAAAACTAACCAGAACTAACCAGTTCACAGTATTCCTCCTTCTTTTTTTTGCACACAATTCTTGATTTTTCATTTCTTAGTTCGATATATCAATTAGTTTTCTGCGGTCATGTGATATTGAAATGTTTCACGAACTATTTCGTAATCTAATCATTTCATTTAAAGCTTCACTGTTGCATGGGGTTTCAGAACGCAACTACTCCGAACAAGTTTCAGGTTGGTCTGCATGTAACGGGGTTTGTACCCGTTTAACGGGGGTTCTTGTTAACCCCACGGTCTTCCTGTCGTTTGCCGAGGGGTTGCGTCCTATGGGTGGACGCACGCTTGTTTAACTAAGGTGTTGCAACCTTATCCCGGTCCCCAACCCGTCGGCAAATGTTGTCAAGTTCGATTATTCAATTGTCTAATCTGGCGCCTCCGTCAGAACGTACGATTTTTCACTTTTCCGGTTTTCCTGGAAAATGCTGGAACTTAACGGGATACTGTTTTTAAATTATTGCATTGTCATCGGTCCTTGATACGTGTGCAAAGTTTCAAAGAAATCGAATCGCTGGAAGTTGGTGAAAATTAGGCTCAAAGATTCCGTTACATAGATAGATAGTGACAACCCAAGTTAATAAAAGCGTGTTAAAAAATATGGTTGCGATTGCGACTACCTTCCGTCATTAAAAAATGTGAATCTAGGAACAAATTAAGGCAGCCATTTTAACTTTTTAATGTAGAGCAAAAAGAAAAAAACAAAATTCCGATAATTTATGTTCGTTTTCATAATTCTGTTAAGAAAAAAATATTATTATAGATGTAGCTATTATTTTAAAACATAATTAAATGTTTTTTAATGCTTATAAAGATTTTTGAAAATTAAAAAAGCATATTGTCTTATGTAAAACTGCTTATTTTAATAGCGCGCTTGTTTTTTCTTATATTTTCGCCATATATTTGTCAGTAGACTGCAGTTCATTTTAAAATTGGATGATATAAGCGAATAAATCACGGCGATTTAATCATCCGCCAGTTCATCACAAAATATTTAATATAAACAACTTCTTTACTACTCTGACATGATAGTTTAAGTATAATTGTACGGCAACTTACTTACTAGAAGTTACCAAAATGATATTTTAGTAGACAAAAAGGTACCAATTTTTATTAATAAAATTTTCCTGTGGATGGCTTTAGTTGAACAAGTTGCCTTTAGCAACGTTTTTACGTCGACCCACTTGCAGTAGTTACATTTGCAACGTCCGGACGACTCAAAAATCATCCACCAAATTGGTGCGATACAGAGTCGCTATGTAGGAATTTAAAACTAAAGAAGGGAACGTTACGTTGCGTTTAGCGACGTTACGCCGTCCAATAATTGTTAATTGGGTATACACTACCTTCGTTAAAAATTTCAAGTCAATCCATGCAGGACCAAAGAATTGTCAAGTTTTGCCTTTCTTTTAAGTTTTTATTTATTTATGTGCTAATATATTTATTTTAGAGAGCACTTTGCTGCAGGAAAAACAAGAGTTTCTGGAAAAAATCAGATTTCAAACATGATGGCGATATTGTGGGATGATGACCTAGCCTTCGCGGCTAAATGCAGCTTGAAAGATTGTTTGCAACTAACGCCATCTAATTCTTGTCTTATAACTCCAAGATTTTCAAAATACACTAGTCAATTGTTTTGGTACGATATTGAAGTAGTTGGTTGTCAAGAACAGGCACGCCTTGTTATATTTAGGTGGTAGGTAACTTAAAAATAAGTCTTTGCTTTTTGACCTACTCTGAATATTATCGTCAATATCCCTAATAAAATAAATTTTTAAAGGAGCTTTAAAAATATCTAACTTTATAAGTTTTGGACATATGGGCATCCAAATTTGGATAATAATTATTAATGTACCGCCAAGTTTAGATTTTAATCCGGGAGAAGGACTTAAGGTACGCGCACATACGTCGGCATCGGACAGACGTACGGATCGAAAAAATAGTTTTGGTGACATTAAATGACACACACGGACATGCAAGTCAAAGGTAAACCATGGGGAAATATTAAAAGTTAGCGCCTTTTCACCCATGGTATAAAACCAGTGGGCTAAAACCCTTCGGTAGGAATCGGCTTAAATTCTTGTTAAATTACGCAATTTCTAACCTGTATCGCACACATAAAATGGTAATGGCCGGATTTAAATTCAAGTTGCTATATTCTCGCGAGATTTTTTAAATCCGGTGCTAACCACTCGCACAAAGGTGCACTGCTTCATTTAATTTCATTAAAACCATTTTTTCCGATCCGTTCCGTCAGTCCGTTGCCGACGTATGTGGAGCTTGAAAGATTGTTTGACACTAACGCCATCTAATTCTTGTCTTATAACTCCAAGATTTCCAAGTTACACTAGTCAATTGTTTTGGTACGATATTGAAATACCTGGTTGTCAAGAACAGGCATGCCTTGTTATATATAGGGGGTAGGTAACTTAAAAAAGTCTTTGTTTTTGACCTACCCTGAATATTATCGTCAAAATCCCTAATAAAATAAATCTTTAAAGGAGCTTTTAAAAATATCTAACTTTATTAGTTTTGGAAATATAGGCATCCAAATTCAGATAATTATTAATGTACCGCCAGGTTCAGATTTTAATCCGGGAGAAGGGCTAAAGGTATGCGCACATACGTCGTCATCGGACGGACGGTACGGATCGAAAAAATAGTTTTTGTAAAATTAAATGGCACACACGGACATGCAAGTCAAAGGTAAACCATGGGGAAATATTAAAAGTTAGCGGCTTTTTACCCATGGTATAAAACCAATAGGCTAAAACCCTTCGGTAGGAATCGGGTTAAATTCTTGTCAAATAACGCAATTTCTAACCTGTATCAAACATATAAAATGGTAATGGCCGGATTTAAATTCAAGTTGTCATATTCTCGCGGGATTTTTAAATCCGGTGCCAACCGCCCGCATAAAGGTGCACTGCTTCATTAAATTTCATTAAAACCATTTTTTCCGATCCGTTCCGTCAGTCCGTTGCCGACGTATGTGCGCGTACTTTAAAGATCCTTTTTTTTATAGAAAAAGTACATACTGAGTTAGTAAAAAGAACTGCACTTCTTAAATATCTTTAACACCCCTAAAGCGATATTTACCAAATTTGTAATCTGGAAGGTATTAGGCCTGAAGAATTTAATAGTAATATAATCACCCCAGCAACACTATTGGCCAGCAATATACATTTTTCATATTGGCATTGATGGTAAAGCATTGGCAATTGCCAATAAATTTTACATGCAGGCGAATTGCCGGCAAGCATACAATACCAATGCTGATTAAATAAAGCATGCCTTTTTGTTGAAGGCAAATAAATATTAGATTTTTGAAGGCAAACCTTTAACGCATATTTATACTTTTTAAACCATATTATTAACATTGGTATTTAACTAACATTAAAGCAATTTTTTTGATCTGTTTTATTTATAATGGCAGCCAAACAACATTATGTTGTTTATATTTATGTTTTTTAGATACTTTAAAGGAAATGACCTTTTTATAACATTTTATTGTTACAAATCATGCAAATAAAAATTAGGACAAGGTTTATTATGTATCTTTGGGAGAATAAAAATAAAATGATGGTAAAATTAGCTAGGTTAATTTCGACCGAAGGTGACAAATTCAAATTTCCCGCTTAGCCGAAATACAAGATTTTGACGATTTTGACAGATGAAGAAAAATTGCTTATGTTTGTTTGTTTTGTGCAATAGTTTTCTAGGTGGTTTTCTAACTTTCTGGTTTTTTTTTTAAAGAACAGAGTTTTTTAATAGACATAATTAAGTGTCTTCATTACCTAGTTATTGTGTGTTGTGTAATTAATTGGTGATGGCTAGTCGATAAGGCAAGTTATTCAAGTAGACTGTTAGAAGCTGTAAACATTTGTTTAAACCCTTTTAAGTTTGTAGTTACCTAAAAAAATAATATAAAATTAGGGAGTTGCCTTATTAAGAGTTTTAAAGATGTGTTTATAAAAATATTATATATATTTAATAGTTTTTTTTTGACATTTAACTCCTTTAAAAATATTTCTCCTTATATTTTGGATCTGAAAATGAGTGTAAAGTGTCCCTTGAAGATTTACTATTTTAAAGTGTTTTTTTTTAATTTACTATTTTTTAAATTTTATTACATACCTTTAATTTTTTATGGTTTGTTGTTACTGTATGAAAATTTATATTAGGTAATTTTTTAATGATAAAGTTTTCCTGTCTTTTTTCTTATTTTTTTTTATTACAAAATTCTAAATATGTTACTTAACTTTTGGGACATTCAACTTATAAAACTTGCAATACTTATTTAATGATAAATGCCATTATCCTAAACGCATTTTTTCTTCATAACTTATTAATGATGGATGCCATCACAGTATCTGCAACATGTGGCCCAATAACGACCAATTGCCCACTGTCGTGTCTTTTTGTTATCTTTTTGCCAATAACTTGTTATGAATGCCATCATCCTAAACGCATTTTTTGGCATAACTTATTAATGATGGATGCCATCATCCTAAACGCATTTTTTCATCATAACTTATTAGTGACGGATGCCATCACATTATCAGCAACACGTGGCGCAATAACGGCCAATTGCCCACTTTAGTGTCTATTTGATACCTTTTTGCCAATGCCTTGTCATAAAAGATTGCAGATACAAGTGTTTCGCGTCCACACTAGTTTTAAAGCTCGTACAAACCTGACGATGTTTTCTGTAATAAATGCCGATTCCTTGGATAAAAACGCCCACCGATATTGCCATGGCGTTTGTAACAACTCGGCCGACCGATGTGCAACATTCAAGATACAGTCGACCAACAAATGTTTTTGCCGATTGTATCCAAATCTGTACGTGCCTTAAGGAGTCCTAACTGGTATTTATCATAGCTTCGTTCAATTAACTTTTAGGTATAACGAAATAGTGTATTACAGTCCAGAACAACTAATAGCAGATTCAAAATCGTATACAGAGTCTAGAAAAACATTTCATTTCACCCAGATTGTTTGGGCTGAAACAACACACTTTGGATGTACACTGAACAAAATAATAATGGAGGATAAGTCCATTTGTACTATGACGTGCAACTATGCTCCCGCAGGTAATATACCAGGAAAGTCTGCGTTTAGAATAGGCCCAGCATGCTCAGAATGTTCAAATTCCACTAACTGTCTGATATTTGGATATATTTGTTACGATTTTGATACCGCGGTGAAAATGAAGCCGTTAAATTTAGTCCTAGTTGTACTTAATATTTTTGCGTATTTCACTAATAAAATATATTTTTTGTATAGTATGTATTTTTATAATTTAACTATATTTAAACAAAGTATTTTATTCCGTTTAAAGATAGTTGGAAGAAAACATCCAGGAGTGCGTTCGTAAATAAAATGTAAAGTAATCCTTGTACTGTGAATCAAAATAACATTTGAAACTTATTACATTGTAAAGGCAATTTTTGAACGCTACTCAGAAAATGAAACGTGAATGTCCCTTGTAACCTGGCATGTAACTTAAAATAATTAACTATGTTTATTTATTTATTACCTTTTATAAATTACAATTTTAATATACCGGGTGTTGCGGGACATAGGGAATCCCATGTAAATTTTGAAGTAGTCAAATATTGGCTCCCTAATTATTTTAGAAAAAATGCTATAAGGATTTATTGAATAGCACAATAAGTTCCACTTAAAATGAAAATTTGAGCATTTTTCAACCAACCAGTAAAGAGTAAACTGCTTAAATACTTCTGAAACGTAGTATCTCATTATGCACCCTGTACTCTAGAAATCAATAATAAAAACACCATATCGATTTATCAGTGACAATTTATTTATAATGTCCTTGCCAAAACTGAACAATTTTATACGGGAATTTCAAAAAGAATCCTCGCATTTCATTTTAGTTTACAGCTAATTCCAACACATGCACTCACAGTTACGCAAGACAATAAAACAAATTTGTCTACATTTAGAAATCAGTTTATGACAAAAATATCAGGATTTAATCAAATGCTCAAATATTCCTCCATTAACTGCCAGACAATAACCCAAATGATTATAAAATTCATTTATTACGTTGGCTAGTTGGTACATCGATATTCTGGTACATTCAGCGGAAATAGCATTCCTTAGCTGGTCTAAATTTTCATATTTTTTATTAATATAAAGCTTAGTTCCTAAATGTCCCCATAGAAAAAAATTGTTTGGTGAAAGATCCGGAGACCTGGCTGGCCAAGATATTGCGTAGTTCGGGCCTATGATGTCGTTATTAAATGCGTTGTTCAAGTATTCGCGCACCGCTCTGGTACTGTGTGTTGGGCAGCCATCCATTTAATACCAATACTCTTGATTTTCACGAGCAAGGTTGGTGGTGTGGTCTTGTCCAGTAATAACCTCCAGTTTTCTCGTGATAATGTTTCCTTCGACCTCCTCTACACAAAATATCACTTCTAAATCCCTCTCGTCTTGTACAATTTCTCTCTAATTTTCACGTCGATTTTCTTTACATTTGCAATTATTGATTACTGTGCCTGTAGTTGCAATTTTTTTAAATCGTCCGTTCTATTGTTGATTTACTTGGTATTGGTCTATTAGAAAAATAGGCTGCAAACATGTCCGCTACTCTTCAATAAATATTTCTCTAATAAAACCATTTTATAATAGTGATTTTTTCTTGATTTAAGTAGTTCATTATTTAAAAATAATGTGACATTGTTTTGACAACTTGAGAGTACAAGATTATATAATTTTTCTGGTATTTTATTATAAACTTCTAATAATACAGGGCGCGTAAGAAGATAGGAGATTCGTAACTTATTTTAACATTAATCTTTTAGCTGGCGTACTGAGAAGAGCTGGAATTTGTACACTGGTTACAACTTTTCGTGCTCTTTAAAAAATCCTTATAATGTTTTCTTCTAAAATATATAGGGGAGCCAATATTGGACCACTGCAAAATTTACATGGGATTTCCTATGTCCCGCTCGACGAAGAAACACCCGGTATAAATCAATATATTAACAAATCAATACTTATTAATCCAATAGTAATCTGCACATTGAAAAAGCAGTGACGTACTTTTTTTTCCTTAAAAAAATTAATACAAATCTTGTTCGAACGCTACTGGCAAATTTATTTTAAAAACGTTTACAGGATAAAATGTAATGTAATGGTTTAAAGAAATGTTGTGAAGTGGCAGAAAAGTTATGATAAAAAGGGATTTTTCTTAAAGCTTTAGGACCCCGTATTTCGGAAACAAAGCATTTTCAAACATAATTTTACTTGAAGAATGTTCTTATTTTCTTGCATTCTATATTGTGTATAGAGGAATTTATTAACTTAAAATTAACCCGGTATAATAAATATTAGAATCTACATTTAAAATCTTTTAACAACATTCTGTAAGACCCTGTATATTTTTACACCTTCTTTTACCATCCTGTTACAAAAAACATCGGTTTTCTTTATGCATTCGGCCAGCACTCTATTTCTATTGAAACCTCTTCAATTCGGTCAATTAAAAGTTGAAAAGCCTTTAAGAACGAGCTTCCTCCAATGAATTGCATTAATGAAATTCTCGCAGAGGCGGCCGCCATTTGCATTTTAGATTGGCCTCTAAATGAATCGCAGAATTTAAAGAGGTTTTTCTTCAAGTTAAGAGCATTTTCGAATTGTTTTATCGGTCAGGAGTGTTTATTTTTTAACTAGTTATTTTTTGTATTGTATTTATTTAAAGGCACTGGCTAAACGACCGCCGGCAGTTTTGCTTAATTTTAAGGAGAAGACCGCCGTCCGGCTATTTTTTATATCTACTTACATGAAAACCGCCGAAAATTAAAAATAATTTGTAGTTAGCGGTGGTTGTTACAAATCATGCAAATAAAAATTAAGTCAAACAAACTGTTTATTATGTATTTTTGAGAGAATGAAAATAAAATGATGGTAAAATTAGCTAGGTAAATTTCTGACCAAAGGTGACAAATTCAAATTTCCCGCTTAGCCGAAATACAAGATTTGACGTTTTTGACAGATGAAGAAAAATTGCTTTTGTTTGATCGCTTTGTGCAGTTGTTTTATACCTGGTTTTCTAGCTTTTTAGTAACTAAAAAAAAAAAAATTAATAGACATAATTAAGTGTATTCATTACCTAATTAGTGTGTGTTGTGTGATTAATTGGCGATGGCTAGTCGAGAAGGCGAGTAACTCAAGTAGACTGTTAGGAGCTGTAATTATTTTGTTTAAAACCTTTTAAGTATGTAGTTATTTAAAAATATATGTATGAAATTAGGGAGTTGCCTTATTAAAAGTTTTAAAGACGTGTTAAAAAAATATTATATATATTTCATAGTTTTTTTTTACATTTAGCTCCTTTAAAATATTTCTCCCTATGTTTTTGATCTGAAAATTGAGTGTAAGTGTCCCTTGAATATTTACTATTTTAAAGTGTTTTATTTTAATTAACTTTTTTTTATTACATACCTTTAATGTTTTATTGTTTACTGTTACTGTATAAAAATTTATATTATGTAATTTTTTTAATGATAAAATTCTAAATATGCTATTTAACTTTCGGGACATTCAACTTATAAAACTTGCAATACTTATTTATTAATAAATGTCATTATCCTAAACGCATTTTTTCACCATAACTTATTAATGATGGATGCCATCACAGTATCTGCAACACGTGGCCCAATAACAGCAAATTGCCCACTTTCGTGTCTTTTTGTTATCTTTTGCCAATAATTTTTTAATGATGTATGCCATCATCCTAAACGCATTTTTTGGCATAACTTATTAATGATGGATGACATCACAGTATCTGCAACACGTGGCCAAATAACAGCAAATTACCCACTTTCGTGTCTTTTTGTTATCTTTTGCCAACAACTTATTAATGATGAATGCCATCATCCTAAACGCATTTCTTTGGCATAACTTATTAATGATGTATGCCATCATCCTAAACGCATTTTTTCATCATAACTTATTAACGACGGATGCCATTACATTATCTGCAACACGTGGCCCAATAGCGGCCAATTGCCCACTTTCGCACCTTTTTGATACCTTTTTGCCAATGCTTTGCCATTAAAGAGTGTTGGCATTGCCGGTAAATTAAATGTACCTGACCGGTAAAAAATGTTATATGGGTGTGAGCTGCTGTAAGACTGACGTCATTAATTTGTCAAGAGTGCTTACAGCTGCTGTAAGCAGCTAACAAAGAAAATAGATAGATTAGATAGTAAGATTTATCAAAAAAGTATAAAAGACCTTTTTGTGGAGCATTTATTATTTTACAATTTTTTTAAGTTATGCTTTATGATTTACAAATAAGTATAGGAGGTAGCAACGTTTTCAAAAAAGGATTAAAGGTCAGCTGATTTTTTAATATGTTTTTCTTCTTCCTCTTCTGGATAGACCCTGGGCTGTCTGGCTGGCGGTAGTGGTTGCGTTTATAAGTTCGCATTTTACCTCCACAGGTAATAATCCAAGTTTAAAAAAAAAAATACGAAACCTAATTTTCAATTTTTTTATTTATTTATTGCCAGACACTTTTATCATTGCTAATTATAGAGTCGTCCCCCCTTCTAACTTCTGAACTGTTCGGTATATTTTAATGAAACATGGAACGATAATATATGACCAAGGTCTGCATTTTTTGACATATATCAGTGACAGCTCTAAATGTCAAGGTCACAGCTGGGAGCCAACGCAAGCCACAGCCAGCCACAGCCAGCCAGACAGCTGAGGATCTACCCAAAAGAGGAGGGAGAACAAAATATCAAAAAATCAGCTAAGCTTAAATTTTGGTTTTGCCGACGTTGCTACTTCCCGAACTAAATGATAAGTTATGATTTTTTTTATGGGTAAAATATGCAAAACTGTAAAGAGGCGAATTTTCCTATTAAAATTAAGAGCTCAGCATTGCCAACCATTCACTGGAGGTGCCAAAGAACCATTTTTTTAATGTCAAAATTCAAAGCAATAATAGTCGATTTTTTTACCCACCCTAGTGTAAATTAATACCATGATACTCATCACAAATAACAAAATTAAGCAACATTTAAGCTATTTAGTGCGTAAGAAAACCAACTTTAAACTATTAATAGACTTTCAGCTACCAAAGTACTTTGAAGTTATTTGAAGAAGAAACTGTGGTAAATCAAATTAAATCCTTAGTCTAGGGAGAATCGACTTTAACGTAAAGTTTACCCACCGAGGAGATGCTTAGTGGAGTATGCCATAAATATTTTATGTTTCAGAACAACATAATTGTTATTTATGGGATATATAATGTATTAGGTTGTCCAATAAATTTTGTCGTTCGCCAATAAAAACGGGATTTAAGAGTATAAAATACAGGGTGTTTTAAGTGCAGATGGTATAGAGAAAAGCTTTGGCCACACATAACCGCCCGGTACGGGCTCGGGTTAACAATGGTGGGGAAAAAGTAAGACAGATTGATTCGAAAAATTTCTAAAATTTTAATGTCCTCAAAATATTAAATTCATTTTTTTAGGCTGTGTCGATTTCATTATGTAATAATTTTTTTTTCTTTGGACAAACCACAAAGACTGAAAGCCTAAATACTAACGTACCGTGGGTGTCTTAAGCGAGGGAAGAGGAAGTTTGTTGACACGCGACTTAAATACTTGAAGATTTGGGGGAAGGAAAGACCTCCGCGGGCAGAAGGTTCCACATTCTAGAAACTCTAGGGATAAAAGAACGAACAAAGTGGGAAGTTCGGGGTCTGTCCAGTTGGACCGTATAGGGATGCATACGCGCGGAACCACGAGTTTCTCTGTTGGGAACCGTGAGTGAAGGAACTATACTGGACAATTATTCAGAGCAGAAGCCATTGAAGTACCTATAAAAAAGCGATAGATCCCCACAGCCCGACGATGGACAAGAGATGGAAGCCTTTCTGTAAGTGAAGGATCATTAATGAGACGAATAGCTCTTCTTTGAATAGAATCCAGAATGCTTAGGGTTGTGGGGAAAGCCATGCCCCAGATATGAGAACAATACTCTAAGTGAGGTCGGATTTGCGACACATATAAAGTGTATAAATTAGAAGAGGAAAAATACTTTTTGGCTCGAAAGAGAAATCCAAGCTTTTTTGAAGCTGCCGTGACTATAGATACAATGTGTTATGCCAGTTAAGGTTACTTTCAAATGTAACGCCCACAAGATTGAAGGTGTCTTTGCTCTGTAAAACTTGGCCGCTCATTAGTAGAGGATGAGTATTTGGTGACTCTTTTCGCGACAAGGAACATGATTGTGTTTTGGATGCATTAAAGTGGACGAGATTTGGGGCCCCAATCCAATATTAAATTAAGATCCTGCGAAAGAGATATCTGCATCGCTCTGCGTTTGTTTTCCAAATCAGGTTTAGTGATGGGTTTAGGAACCTTAAAACTGGAGTGAAGGGTACTATCGTCGGCGAAACTATAAATGGAATCAGTTGTGGACGAGAGAAGGTCGTTGATATGAAGAAGAAATAATGTTGGTGCCAGAACTGAGCCCTGAGGGACTCCAGCATTTAATTGGTGAAAGCTTGAAGAATGGCCGTCCACAATAACTGATATACGTCGATCAGAGAGATAGCTAGAGAGCCAAGTACAGAGTTTGGTTGAAATACCATAGGAGGGAAGTTTATTAAGAAGTGCGGCATGCCAGACCTGGTCAAAAGCTTTGGATATATCAAGAGCAACGATCTGGGACTCACCTAGAAACTCAAGAGACTTATTCCAGCAGTGTGATACGAAAGAAAGAAGATCCGCTGTAGATCTTTTGTGGCGAAATCCATACTGCCTGTCGTGCAAAATTTTGTGTTTTTCTAAATACTTAAGAATTTGTGAATTAATTAATTTTCCATTACTTTACAAAGAACTGAGAGAATTGAAATTGGTCTATAGTTAGATGGAAAAGATTTAGATCCTTTCTTGGGAATAGGTTGAACACGTGCAGCTTTCCAGCTCTCCGGAAAGATACCTGTGTCGTAAGAAATTCGAAAGAGCCGAGTTAAAATGGGTGCAAGTTCTGGATTTCTTGGTGTTAAGGGAAGAAAGGATACGCTTAATGTGTTTTACCTTAAAAATAATATTGGGCATTTTATGAGGAACCGGGGTAACCGCTGGAATTGGATGATTTACGGGAGGGTCAAGGGTTGAATAATAATATTTTAACTGGGGCTTCTTGTTTTACCTAATTTTTCTACTTACCTCTATTTCCTTTTATTCAAACTAAAAGTGCAGGTAAAGTGTATAATAAGATCAGCTAACACATAAAGAGTGGTATTACAAATTTAAACATATATTATTAACTTAATTAATCTTATCCAAACTTAACAAAATACAATAATCAAACGCACGAATTATCAATAACATAACCTTTATTCCGTACTGCTTAATACATCAAAATCTACTACCCGAGTCTCGGATGTTTTTCATACGAGACCCAGCATAAACCAAAAAGTTTTATCTTACAAAACTAAGTAAGTCAGCATAACAAGAGGATAACAATACTACTTTGCGGCTAGTAATAAAAAATTGCTGACCATATAATAATCAAATCAGGTAGGGGAAAGTGGGGAGGCTTCAAACAGTTTTTATATTTTGCTTTGTGAAATGCCGTGTTTTAGGTATATCTCTTTTAATGTATGACACACTAGTAGCTTAACTATTTTATATTGTAGTAGAACCTTAATATTATTGAAAATCTACATGCGCGAGTTTCCATAAGACTTTTACAAAAAAGCAAAATGTATGAATGTACCCCATTAGTGGGGTACATTCATACAACTGAAGGGGCACATTAAACATCACTATTAATTCGTCATAATTATTGTTTATTATTGTTTTATACAATACTTTATAAAAAAAACACAAATACATTTTTTTAACATACAAAATAAACAGTAAAATTCAAAATTAAAAAACAGTTTTTATTCAAATCTGTTAATGCCTATTTTAACATCGCAATAGTTTCGTGATAGAAACATAAGTTACGATGAGTAAACAGAGTGTCATCAAACGGACTCTACGTTACATGTATGGTTATCTACCAAAGACACTTATTAACATTCTTTGTTTTAGTCAGTTATATTTATTAAAAATAACAATCTCAAAAGGTAAAAAAATATTGCTTATACATTATTAATTATATCAAATAAAAAACTCTAGTTAACACAAAGATACCTTAACTTACAAAACCTAAAATTAATATGCCTATGTCATTAACAGATTATGACCTAAGATCTGTGGTAATATCATCGCTATGTCTGATAAATTCGTCGTGGCGAGCAGTGGTGTAGTGGCTAGCGTGTCAGCCTCTTACCGCAGCGATCCGGGTTCGAATCTCGGAGTCGGACATCGGATTTTTAATAGCTCGTCACCTCACAGTTGGCAATGGCAAACCACTGTGTAGTATTCTGCCATTTCTAGGTAGTAGTTATTTAAAAATAACGTCCGTGGTGGCACTACCGCGTTGTCTAAAAGGTGCTGTGAACTGCATGTTTCAGTGCTTGGATAACGTTGACGGAACACGACAATATTGGGTTAAACATCCAGTAACCCGGCACTTACGGTACACTGGTATTTAGGCATAAGCCTTCGTGAGATGTCATAAAGATAAAAAAAAATAACTGATCCTTGACATCCAAAGACACAAAGTTTATAAAGCACCCTGTTTTTTTTCCGTAAAAATGAAACCATTACTTCAGTTAAACTACTTTATATAATATTTATAACTATAATCGTCTGTGTAACAAAAAATAGTAGTTAAAAAATATTCATTAAGGGCCAGGGGAACCTTTATATAGTATGAATGTGCCCCATATACTTGTGTATGAATTTGCCCCATCACATGCTAATTAATGAAAAAATATGAAATAGAAAAACCGTCTTCATCTATATTAATTTACCCATTAAATTAGTGCCTTTGTATTATTATATTTAGGATTAAATAGCAATAATTAATCCAAAAAATAGTAACTGGCCATAAAAAATGTTCAAAGTTACGTTATGAAATTACTTATGTGAGGCAAAAACACGTTCCGTGTTGTGCACTCAATCTTACCGCACCGAAAATTATGAAACTTTAATAGTCTGTAAACACACATAAAAACTGTGCACACCCACTTACGTTACTATTTTACTTCGTGTCTAACTTCAGATAAACTCAATGTATGTAGGTGCCCCTTGTATGAATCCACCCCACTTTCCCCTACTGCAAATTAATTAAATGTAATTTTTCTTAATCTAGCTTTTCAAAGAATATGAAAGTTTCTGAATATGTTTTCCAAGTTCTTTAACCCATTCTTACAACACATTAATTTTTTGTCCCTAATTGTAGTTATTTTTAGGAAATTTAAACCAAATGTGAGGAATTCCTGCAAGGTCAGCATATAGAGCTGACCTTGCAGACCATCTCCATTTCAATAAATATTAAATAAAAATCTTCCCCTATTTTGTTGAGTAAACTTAAGCAGCGGTGTCCTTAGACCTAAACACGAAAAAATATTTTTGGAACTTCTATTAGGTTATCGGAAAATTGTATGTTTAATAATAAATTGCCCCGCCTCCTCCTACATTTGACAAGCGAGACGCAAGGCTGAGCTTCGCTACTGGTTTGTTGCGGCTATGTGTGGCAAGACCTTAAGATGGTTATCCTTAACGTTGTTTAAGTCCTTAAGGGTGAAAATCCTTAAATGCCAAACATAGACAACTTTATGGCGAGACCTTTGTTTAAACATTATGTTTATATTTAAATATAAAACAGGTTTTATTTAGTAAACTGAAAGTTTACTTTTTATTTGGACCTTAGACTATAAGGGGTGTTTCTTACAGGTGGTTTCCACCTACAAATTTTTACCTTTTGAGATAGGGAAATGACATTTGTTATATCGATATTTGACATATTAATGCATTGCTAATGTACTTGTACTTGTTTTCTGTCATTTCCGGTTTAATCGGAAATGGCAGAGTTTTAAATTTTAAAAACATTATTTTTTTTCCAAAAGTAAACTTTCTTTATTTTAAACTTTTAAGCAAAACAGTATTTATAAAATCTATTGGGAATGGCCTTTGAATGACTTTATTAATGTTTCAGGCGTATCAAAAAGTTATATGAAACTGATTTTAAAGTTATCAAAAATTCTTATTTTAAAATGACCTAAAAAACTATCTTAATTTCCTTTTCTAACACATGCTTTTTTTAATTCCTACACAACACGATTTTTTAGCTGTAAATGAATATTATTAGGGCGTTTTTACTAAATTCGAAGTTTAATAAAATATTGTATTATTATTGTTATCGATTATAAACTTTATTCCAAATGATTTTTGACATTGTGTCTAAAAATTCAAAAGAAATGTAGTTAACTCCTGGAAAAGAATAATGTTTTTAAAGTTTTTGCAAACCCTGTATACAAAATAAAATTTTCTCTTTGTGAATCGTATTTTTTTCCAACAAAAATGTTTAAAAAGAATGACTTTTTTTTTAATTTAAATTTTTGGTCTATTTGCGGATAGTCTGTATATCGAGTTGCGGGAATTTCAGGGAGTGGGAACAGTTGTATTATTTAAGAGTGAAGACAAAAAGACATATTTTTTTTTGTGGGAAATTTAAACAACCAATGTGTCAACGTCATATAAAAACAAGTTGTGTGAGTTTGTGAGCAGTGCCTAGCTCCAAGACAACAAGAAGGAACAGATTCAGAATAAACTTCTACTCCTTTTGGTATTATAAATATATTTACTATTATTTCTCAGGGAGATTTACTTTTTTTTAACTTTAATTTTATGTTTTCCAGCACAAATGTAATTTTTTTTTTAGAAGTATATATGTATAATGTAAAAGATTATACAATATTTTATTTTAATTAATTGATGTTAACTGAGGCAAAGTATAAAGTGCACTTATAAATAATAAAATTTAGTTTTTGCCTTTCTCGCAGACAGTGAGTTCAATTAAAGTTACAATTTGATGTTTTAACACGAGTACTTTCTTTCTAGGCAACTTTTTTATTTAATTAATCATGAATTTTAAACAAATGCTCCTAATTAAAAATATAATTTAGCAGTTAAAAAAAATTAAACAAAAGTGATTGTTTACGGTTGGGGGTATATTTGAGCTCACGCGCCTCCTTACACAAGCAGCAATCTGACGTCTTATTGACGTCTCTTTCTAGTCATTTTTAATCACATTTGGTTAACAAAGACATTATAAGATGACGACATAATGACGTTAAATTGACCTCCCTAAGTCGTCACGTCTTTAAGATGAACAAAAATTGACGTATATACTTTTTTTAAAAGCTAATATTATACGATATTTTATTTAAAAATTGATATAGGAAAAAATTCCTTACTGCTTGCAATTTCCTTGCACTGCAAGGTCGCATCTCTCGGGACACTGTTCAACCTGGAGATGCAGATTTTTACACTAGCCGAAGATATTTCTTATAAAGCTAATTGAGATCACCAACCGCAGACCGGTCTCGAACTATTTTGGTCTCATCGGTACGGTGTAGGCTATAAAAAGTCGAAGATGTTGAATTAACGTAGTAGTTTAGTGTCCATTACGCCATCTATCGGTAGAGTTTTTTTCCTATTTCAATTTTGTAAAATTATTAGTCTTATTTTTTTGTCATATGATATTTCGGTTGGATTTTGACACAAATCATATAATGTCACAAAATTTTCCTGGCGGGTTTTCTAAACATGACTTCATTAGATTTTTATGTGCTAGTAGTCACTTAAACGACGTCAAAAACACGTCATTAAAATTACGTTTTAATGACGTCATAATTTTGTTCTGATGACGTCCTATGACCAAAAATGACCTAAAAATGACGTCACCTATGGTTTAAAGAAGATCTAAAACAAACGGTATTTTTTGGCGCCTTTGATGACCTGAAATAATAATTACAAGAAAAATAAATGACCAATTTCTTTTTAAAAAGCTAGAAATAAATATTTTCTTTGATTTTTCCCACCAAATTGACCGTATCCACACGTCCTGACCGTCCCATTCAGCGGTATGAAAAGAACGTGCTTTTTCTGAATTTAAGGCTATTGAAAGTTTGGCTAAGGTTCAAATTAGGTTAGTGACCTCATGATGGCGTAGTTCGCTCGTCGGATTAAAAAGCGATGCGGTAAAATTTGAAAGAGACTGCGATTGCAAGTTTGCCAGAGGCGTTCTTTCTAGGAAATATCGTGTAAATAAATTAATACAGTGGCCGGCATTATTGTTGACCCACATAAAAATAGTTATTTTTTTAACAAGGGAAAAAACTTTAGATTTTAGCTCGAGGTTGTGTTGTCTCCTGACGCGAAGCGAGGGAAACAATAAATCGAGAGCTAAAATCTAAAATTTTTCCGGTGTAAAATGCACAATTTCTTTTTGTGATGGAAAAAACTACGATTTATTATTGAAAAAACATAATATCTTAAAGTCAGAAAATTAATCATGAAAAATTTGTTCAGAGTTCGCAGGTTCAAACTGGTCGACTGGTATATTTGAAACACAATTAGACCTTGCATTACTATGGAAACCCTTAAGAAAATTATTTCGTACATGTCAATTTAACTTTGTAATTTATCGGATTATTAGCTATTTATGTATCAAGGGCGTTACTAGGACTATAATGCCCCGAGGGCTAGATTTCGACCTGATGGGCATTATAGTCCAGTAAAGCCCGTGGTGCATACAATGCTTTATGTTTTACCCAAAAAGAGTTTTTCAATGACTAAATACATTATTTATTCGCAATATAAAAAATAAGTTGCACCTGTACCTGCATACGTAAGTAGATAATGACTGGTGTTAAGTTTGACTTTGATGTTTCTATCAGTTAGTCAGTTGGCATTTTTTATTTAACGATTTGCTCAAAATGGAAGAAATTTTACAAAAATAAAGAGAAAAGGCCATAAAAGCGACCGAAAATCTTTTGACAGTTAAATCAAGGCAACAGTATGATCGGGAGTATGACATATTTGGTATTTGGAAAGATGCGAACGCAATTCTTCAAATAACCGAAACCGTTTTAATGGCATATTTTTAGGAACTGGTAAGTTATTGATTTTATTTTAATACATATGTTTGTATAAACTTGATCTTTATTGTAAGAGAAATAAAATTGGATAAGCTATAAAATTTCCATATTAGCGCATTAGGGCATTATAAGCGGGTATTATCATAATGCCCGCTTATAATGCCCTAGGTGCGATAGCAGGTATTATTGCTACCATAACATATTCCGTTTCTAAGGTATTACAGATCAATAATAGATGGGTAAAACATAAAATAAAAAAGTTGAAATAAAAAGGATTTGTTTAGTAGTTATTTGGAATATTATAAAGTAAAAAAATATCGGACTGGACTTCTTATATAAAGGAAATGTAAGTTCTGTATAATAAATAATTCTTAAAATTAAAAATTTACTTTTACTTACGTGTATGTATGTCTGGGAAAAAAGTTATTTTATGAAAAGCCACATTTTAGAACCTGTTAACAAAAAATTAAAATATAGTGTCAATTTTTTTTCCGGTCACCAAAAAAACTTTTTATTTGTCATTTCCCTAAAACGTATCTTCCTTAACTTACAAAACAGTAATGAAAGTTTAAATGAATTCTCTAGTGTACGAGGTAGGTGCAGATTTACAAATTTAGTACGGGAAAATAACTAGCCTTTTTTTAAACTTAGAACCAAATGTCATTTGGGAAACTGGTTTAAAATAAAAAGTTGTGTCATGATTTAAAACAGAACATTTTATATATAATTGAAAAAAATTACACTTATACAACTTATCTCGTACAGCGATTAGATCGAACTACACTAGTAGAAAAAATATAAGGATACAAAAAATCCAATTTTTTAAAGGTTTTCCAAGTGGCTGTATTTCTATAAAAAATTGTCGTACGAAAATAAAAAAACATCTTAGAATTAAAACATTTGTCAAAAAAAAATGTTTATTTTTTCGTTTTTTTTTTTTTGAAAACTGGGAAAATTGTTTTCTAACTTAACCACTACACAGGGTGATAGAGTGAGCCAAAATAATGTTACTACTTCATATAAAAAAAATGTTCTTTCGCGTTTTGTTAGGGAGATATTGACCTTCAAAGTTGGTATAAAAAAACTTTTTAATTATAACTTTTGAACTGTTGCCACAATACCAATGATATTTGGGCTACTAAATAACCTTATAACATGATTTTGCCCATAGGTAAAGGGGCTGTTCAGTAAGTCGGAATTATACAGGGTATGACGATTTTTTTCATTCATGTGTCATTTATGTATGCATTTTTAACACTGGTAACAAATTCGACAAAGATATACCTCATTTGATTTAATATCTTAGACTGTTTTGCATAAAATCGCACTTTAAATACATACATACCACCATTTTATAATTTAAAAAATATATGATAAAATTATTATAATGTGGTGAAATTAATATTCTTTAACATAATGCAACAAATAGTATATTACGTTACAAGTGTGGAAAATGACTAATTTCACACGAGTACTGTACACTATTTTTCCTACGATCACAAATTATTCACAAAAAAAAAAAAAAGGTTTGTCTGTTCAGAAAAAATAAAAAACAATTGAGAACTTTGCAAACTAGGGTGATATTTACTTTGCAACACTAGTGTGATATGTACTTTTCCTGACTGCTATATTATACTGTTTTGACAATATTTTTACATCGAAAATCACCTACCTAGAAGCATTATATAACTTTTTATCATTTTGGAATTTAAAAAGGCCCTCACTTAATAAAAATTGTATGGTTTTGTTAGGTAATAACGGTAATAGTTTAATACGGTTTTCTGCTATTATAAGGGTTTTTTTTAAATTATCGATACTTACATATTTTAGACACTCTTCTAAATAAAACGTAAGTGGCGCATATCCAAAATATTCCGTTTTATAAAAAATATCTGTAAACAAACTTACGGGACCGGGGAGTGAAAAGGGGTGCTGGGTGGGGTAAAATTGGTAAAACGAGTTAATGAAACTGAACATCACATGTAAAATTAAGTAAAAATTACAGTTTTTCCTCATATTTTTAAGAAAAAATATAAAAAATATGAAAATTGTAAATGCATAACCTAAAGTCCTAAAAGTAAGAAAAAAACGACTACCAAACGTCAGTTACCATGCAAAATATGGAAAGCATTTATGGAAAGCATTTGGCAACGTCGGAAGGGTCTGATTCTATTTATGAATGGATAAAAGAAAGTGGATTCATAAAGTGTGTATTAGCCTTAGGTTTAATTAGGGAATACAAAAAAAAGATTTAACTTGTTGTTTGAGTACACGAAGAAAGAGAGAAAGGAATTTGATATATAGGCTTTTTTTCTCTGGCGCTTTAGGTCGAACGGTCAAGCGGCAAGGCTGCCTCTATAAAGTGCGTGCTCAAAGGTAGAAAGGAGATTTTTAATTTGATCTACTTACCTGACAACACTGTGCCAGTCAGTGAAAGTTGTTTTTGTGGTTATGTCTATTTTTGTTTATGTTTTTATTTTTTCGGAAATTTTATTATTAATTTTTTCAATATTAGAAGAAAGCTTATACTGTGTAGTAACTTAACGTCAATAAGATGATTTTCGCTAATTTGGGTTCTACTGTTTAAGGTAAGTAATTTTTTTTTACTATCACTACAATAAATATGTCACTTGCAAAACCAATAGCAGTTTTTAGAATGACATCATAATATGTATCACACGAGTATTGTAAAGTACTTTGCAACACTAGTGTGATATAACGCATTTTCAATGCATGAAACCAGTGTGCTATTTGCTATTTTCACAAGTGGTCGTAGGAAAAAAATGTTTTCTTACTTTTTTATAATGCATTTTTATTAATAAGAGTTTTTAAATTTATGGAAAAAAATATCAAATGTGTGCAATCCATGAAATTACTTTTGGATTCAACGTCAACAAAATACCTTTTAAGGGAGAGAATTTATTGAAAAATGTTAAGAAACGTTTTTTGCAGCCCAACTCCTTTAAAAATAGGTTTTGAATTTATTTAAATTTTAATATTTAAAGTAGTAACAAAAATCTAAACTCAAGAAAAAAATTAAAAAACAGTTCAATGCTCAAAGCCCGATTACGTCTTATTTGACGAAAATTTACGCAGATACCTTTTTGTAGGGAATTTATTTTTGTGTTAAATGTCTGTTGGTAACATTTTTTAGATCAACAATTTGGGTGTGAAAACACCATTATGATTACAAATGAAATGGATTATATCTTGTCATATTTCTTAAGTCATCGCCAACGCAAGGCATAATAGTATTTCATAAATTACATTTCAGACCGAATACCCCGTGGGAGCTGTCAATCTGTTCTGGATGTTTAATCCGTAAAACCGGGGCTGTTGGTATTACGGTTCAACAACGCCGGCACTGATAGACAACGTCACAGACGCTTAAGCGTTCAGTATTGCTTTCAATTTTGAATTAGTAAAGAAATAAAGAAAATTTTTAAGAAAACAATAATAATCATTAGACTGGGCAAAAAAAATCGTTTTTTATTATTATTATTCTTTTTTTGAAAATTATATCGAGAATATTGTTTAGGGAGACGAAAAGAAAATATTGAGAAAATTTGAGCCCTTAAATTGATATTTAGAGGTGCTTCTCTTTTAATTTGGATTTTTAATTGGTACTTTTAATTTTGAATCAAAGCTCCCAAACTATTAAAGTAAAATAGTAATTTATCTAACAACTGCATAAAGTGATACTTTTTTACGAATGGAAAGTTTAACAGCAACAGTTACATGAGTAAAAAAATACTTTATGCATGTGTTACATACTATATTTTTTCTACGATCATATAAAATTTTTAAAAATTACATGTTTTATTTATACTTAATAATTTTAATTTTTGCAACACGGCCATATTGCAACAAAAAATCATAGCTTCCTTATTTTTTAAATAACAATTATTCTCTTCATAACCGTGCCGTAATAATTTAATTGTAGAAAATTGTATGTACTTACTTTTTGTAGAAATAATACTGTTACAGACTTTTAAAAATGTGTTTAGGTTAGAGAATTTTAGAGAGTTAGGATCATTTAAATTAGTTTGTTAATTTATTTAAATAATTTACCTTAATTCTTCCAAGTTCTTTCATCACTTTCGAAGCTTTCCGAAAAACACCCGAATTATCCATTAAGAACTTTTATGCCATCCTGTATTATGGAATTTTCGCGATATTTCTCGAAAATTCTAGATCATTCTTTACTCTTCCACCATACTATAAAAGGGCGACGGGAAACCTCCGATCAGTTAGTATAGATTCGACTTTTGTGCTGTAAACTTCGAGACATTCACAAGTAAAGATTTCGTCGTTGTAACCATAGTTACGTTGGATTGTTAATAAAATGTATATATATATATATATATATATATATATATTTTTATATACGAGGTGATACGGAACATTTGGTGTCAGAAGTGGGATTTTTGCAGGTGCAGTTAAGGTGGAAGTAACTATTATGTTAGCAGGTTGACAGGTACCAACTCTGTCACCTTGTTTGACTTGTTGAGGGTAATCCTTTAGGTCATTCGGACAAATACCATGTCTCTTTTGGCTTGCGTCAGAGTTCTGGCCGGTAAAATTCCTTTAGCGTATAACGGACTATTTTCAACTGGTTCGACTAAAACAATTTCACCTTCTTCTGAGTCTTCAAACTTTGCTTGTATTATGCTTTCTGAATTTGGCAGTAATAGGACATCTTCTGTAGGGACAACTTTTCGAATTATTGTTTCACTCCTTCGTGGTAGTCTCATTATGATCTCTTCATTATTGGTTCGTAGTACCCGTTGTGGAAGGTCTAGTACAAACTTCTTATTTTCCATAATGTCTAGGCCAAAAATAACTTCGTCCATGATGTCGGCAACAAACACGACTTGTATGAATGTTGTTGTCCCTAGGCTTATTCTGGCTTCATGTATGCCTTTTATTGGTAAAACTTCTCCATTAGCAGTTTCCAAGATGTAATTCTTCTCAGGGCGGAATATTTTACAATAAGCTACTATGTTCGGCTTCACGATGGTATGTGTAGAACCAGTATCTAGTACGATCTCACATTCCCGACCGCATACATTACCAGGTACTACCAAGCTGGAGCCATTGTTCTGCAGCCGGGATACTCCAATAATTGTTGTTGGTGGGGCTTGGTAGCACCTAGCCAGCCTTCGCCCCTTGAAGCTGACTACTGGGAGTTTTTCCGGACTACTAGTAGGGGCATTGAATCTGGTACAATTTTTCTGTAGATGCTTTTTACCACACTTACAACAGCGGATAGTATTTCTTCTTCTAAATGTCATACTGTTGTCTTCTTCTGTTTTTATATACGAGGTGATACGGAACAATACTAAAACAGTACCAATTTCTTTTCAATTTCTCAGTCATTCAAATTCATTACTATTAATTTAAAATAATGTCAATTAAATTAATTTGCAAACTGTCAAATTTAAAACTAGTGACACATGAACTAAAAGAAATAATGAAGAAATTATAGGTAACTTGACCGTTTGGTTCAGCCGCGTTTACTGTTGCATTGCAAAATTGATATTTTTGTTTATTGTAGAACGCATGAAAGCAAAAACACTAACTAAAAGTGTAAAAAAACTTCAGAGTGTTTAAAAAACCTCCTTTTTTTTACATATGGGGCCTGGATGTTTGAACAATTAAGGTAGTAAACGTCAAAATATGTTTGTCATGTCGATGTCGTTGTTATTTAGCCAACAGTTATTTTTGTTAGTCAGGTGTTTTTCGGTTATAACCAAATTATACCTATTAGGTGTAGTATTGCCCTTTGTGCGAAGAGTTTACATGAGATAAAAAGGTAAATACTGTTTTTGTAGTGGATGTTCACCAATTAAATGGAAATACTAAAAACTAAAAAGAGCAAAATAAATATAAAAAAACGACTTTAAAAAGATAAATAAAACTCACTAAAAATTTATAATTAATAAATAAAAAAAAGAAAAATGTCGGTTAATGACTTATAGTATTAAAGTATTTTTTTTTGTGGATTTAGTTATTAGCATTTATTAGTTTAGTAGAAACGTATAACCCTACTTTATATGTTTAACAATTGTTTTATTCATTATTTTTAAATTTTTAATAAGTTTTATTTATCTTTTTTAAGTCGGTTTATTTTTTTTTATATTTATAATTTTACCAAAGGAAAACTAAACTACGCAACTTTTTTATTCCAAATGGTATTTATAAAAAGATCCAATAACTTTACCAGAATTTTAAATCGAAAGCCATACTACACAACTAATCCGTTTACGTCACGCTGTCTATCGCAGTTAAAGCTTTCTCCTTCGAATCGAATGGGACCAGTTTTATAGATTAAACTGTCAAAACAGATTGACAACTCTCCAGAGATTCGAGGCCTTGGAATGCAATATATAAAATTCAGTTAGACCTGTTGTTTTTCGAGATTCACGTTTTTTGATATAAAAGCAATATGACAGAATTAATCGATCATGATTTTTGGTATTGTCTAAGGCTTTCTTTTTAAATCCAGTTATAGACAGTAAAAAACAGAAAGAATAAAAAATAATAAGAGTAATTACCAGATGTACGAATTACAGCCCAAGCAGCAAGCTGACGTCTTAATAACGTCTCTTTTGGGCATTTTTGGTCACATTTGGTCAGCAAAGACGTCATAAGACGACGACAAAATGCCATTAAATTGACCTCCCTAAGTCACAGACAAAAGATGTCCCGTTAATGACGTCTTTAAGATGACGAAAAATTAACGCCTATACTCTTTTTTAAAAGCTAAAATGATACGACATTTTATTTAAAATTTGAAATAGGAAACTTCTTCCTGCTAGCAATTTTCCATTGTCCCCAGAGGGTCGCAGCTCTGGGGACACTGTCCAACCTGAAGATGCAGATTTTTACACAAGCCGAAGATATTTCCTTAAAAGCTAATTAAAATCACCAACCGCAGACCAGTATCGAAATATTTTGGTCCCATCGGTACGGTTTAGGCAATAAAAAGCGAAGATGTTGAATCAGCGTGGTAGTTTATTGCCCATTACGCCATCTATCGGTGGAGTTTTTTCCCATTTCAATTTTGTAAAATTATTAGTCTTATTTTTCTGTCATATGATATTTCGGTTGGATTTTGACACGAATCATATAATGTCACAACATTTTTCTGGCGGGTCATTAGATTTTTATTAGCTAGTACTTTAACGACGTCAAAAACACGTCATTAAAATGACGTTAAAATGACGTCATAATTTTGATCTGATGACGTCCTATGACCAAAAATGACATAAAAATGACGTCATAATGACAATTTGCTGCTTGGGAGGTATTAGCTATGAGTGTGACTGCAGCGCCAAACAAAATATGAACTACGGTGGGCTGTAAGAGTAAGTTCTTATAGGTATGTCAATAAAGCAAGAAACAGAAATTTAAATAAATGTTATAATTAATAGTTAAAAAATACAAAATTTAAAAATAGTATATTATGGGACAAGCATAAAATGTTACTTATTTTCCACGGGTATGACTTTTGCAGTAAGGCATACGGGAGGGAAATGAGTATTCCGTGTGAGTCGCATACTATGCTTTTTCTACGACTTTCTTGCGGATTTATATCAATACAAACAATGCACGGTGTAATTTAATTGATGGCGAAGATTACAGAATGTGATTCTTCAGCTTATTTTAGAACGAAAAGTTTATCCATATGTCGTAAATCTCTTAACTTTTGAGATACAGTCAGAGACAAGAATGAGACGAGCAACTAAATGTAAATAAATTATCCGAGAGAGAGATAGCTGCTGGGCCTTCCTTGTCTGTCTTCAAGGAAGGTAAACGCAGATGGCGCGTGAGTCGACTTTATCGTTTGCCCGCCAAAAACAAATTATATAGCTGTGCTATTTCTGCCCTTAATGTTAGGTACTAGTTTTTGTTTCCTATTAATATAAAATATTGGGGTTTGATTTTTCTTACAGATAACCATGTCAATATTACCTTAAATTATCTGTTGAAAAGCACAAATTTAATATATACACTGTGATCACCAATAAAAGTCAATATTCAAAGTCCAATTAAAGGTAAAAAACCATAAAACACACAATAAATCACAGAAAATGTAAACAAACTGTCCAAACAAATCGGCCATTGAAAAATATCAAATACAAATATCGAATAACATTTCGGCGTGACTGCCTGCGGCAACGTTGTCAAGTTAAAAATAATCGATTCATGTTATATTTTCTTTCTCTTAATTAGATGTGACCCAAAAAGACATTAAAGTTTACATGCAGAAATTGTAAACAACTTGGCAACCAGGGCAAAGCGATGATTGCTCCATCTACGATAGCCTGCCATGATGAAAGACAAAAACATATTTATTGGAACTTGCGTTAAACCAGAAAGAGATAAATGCAATGGACAAATTGTTAGGACCAGTTACTCGTCTCATTGTTGTCTCTGATACAGTTTTTTTTTTAATATCCTAACTATCCTTTACCATTTTTTTTTAATTTGGTAATATTATTAATGGCATTATTAATTTATAACTAACTTAATTAAATTTAAGTCCAGTGGCGTTTTGAGAGGCAACGGAAGGAACATTTCCAACAAAAAAACGGTACGCCACTGACTGTGAAAATGTGTGAATATTTGTCAGCCATGACATACACAACATAACAGCCTACTGCAAATTTTGTATCAAATGTAATTCATTTAATTATTAATTAATTTTACGAACTTATTAGACATTTTTATACTTACATGTGACAAAAAAGTACTGTCGCATTCAGCGAAATTAGTGGTCTCTTCTTATCTCTTTCAGGCGTAAAATAAAAGATTAATTTTTTTAACAAGGATACGAGCTTACGATTTTAAACGTTTTTTTGGTATTTCAACTTATCTATAATAAATATAAGCAAATTACAAAAATAAGTTTTTACAAGGAATATTGTAAAGATGGAAAATGGATCCCTAAAAAATTAATTCGTTAAAACCAATGAAAAACCAATACAAAACGATGGACACAAGAAACCGTATAAAACAAAACAGCGTTTAATAACCTTGCTGACAGTTCTACAAATATACCATCAATTCTAGCTATTTTGCAAAAAAAAAGTATTATGAAGTTTCGGGTTACACCTATTATTGTAGACAGGGCCGGATTTAAGGAGGGCCAGGGGGCCCTGACCCGGGGCCCCCACAAATTAGGGGCCCCCACACCGTTGAAAAAAAAAAAGACAAGAAAGGTTTGGAAAATTAAAATTATGTCATTGGTAGGGCTATTTTTTTTTGGTACCAAATTTACTTTCATTTTTGATGAGGGGACCCCTCAAACTCATTGGCCCGGGGCACTCACATACTTAAATCCGGCCCTGATTGTAGAAGATCCGGCTGTATAAATGGACCACTCATTCTTTTTCTAATGTAATATACATATTTTTTTAACAATATAAGTAATTATTAAATAAATATCCGGGGAGTTGGCAAACCATATTCTAGGCTAATATAGTGCACTTGAAAATTTAAAAAAATGACGAGTACAGTTACATTTCTTTAAATTTATATAAATAAAAAATTTTAGTTTGTAGATAATGCCAGAACCAGGGTTGGCTTTTAAAATCCTGAGCTAAGTTAGGTTTGGCGTGAATAAAAGCTTCAAGGCTACATAAGGTTATTAAGGTATTTATTTTTGTGAAAAAAGAGCACGCAACTGCATTTATCAAAAATAAAAATTGTTTTCGAAATTCTCGTTTCATTTAGAACAAATTTGATCTCTTGAAATTTAAACAAGTTCGTAATAGTGCCGACTTAAGTTTGATCACCCTATATACTTAAATTTGCAATTTAGCTCTTCATTAGAAGTGAAAGGCATTCTGTTTGCTAAAAAGCTTTTACATCGTAAATTGCCTCTCTAATAGAATTCAGTAGTTTAGAGCCAAAATCGTAAACTCTTATTAAAAATTAGCTCTATTTTCTCGTTAAAAGGTATTGGCTTTCCCTGCCGCTCACTAACGGCAGTTCATTAGTGCCTCAATCCCTCTAACTAAAATTCATTTGCGCCATTCATTAGAGAAGGGTTCTTTTATGGGAATCTCTGCGCCATCTTTACGGTCTTCGCCAGACCCCAAATAGTATCAATAAAGAAGAACCAGCCCATTTCGGCTTTTACTGAATACACTAAGGAAGTTAAACTGCGGACAAGACATTTTTCGGCCAAGAGTATATAGGGTGTTGTTTCTTTGTAATTATTTAGGTTTAAATTAGGTAAAAAAATAAGAAAAGAAATTAAAAATTCGTTACCCCAAAAAAAAAGGCAAAACATGTATTATCACTACTAGTAGGAGAGCTAGTAAACCCTTCGAGTAACGTTGGGCCTGTAAGGCTAGAAATTTGTATAGTGATGAGTCATAGCATGCTAAGTACGACAATCATCAGGTCAGCATCAGCCGTGCACATTATCACCCTGTATATTTTTAAAAGTTTAAAAATTAATAAAAACCTGAAGCTGTAAGCTTCAAATTTTTGTAGGAATTAGTTCAATAATAGTAAGGTTTAAAAAAGAATTGACAGGCGTTTTTAACGTGTACAAGTACCTAATAGTCAACCTAAAAGCTGTAGCTTATATATTCTTTAAAAGAGTCTTTAGAAAACACCACATTAGATATTTGGTCAAGGGGGTTTTATATTATGCCGATTCGATTCCGTTAATCCAAATTGTAGATTTCGAAAAAAAAATTGACAACTTTTTTAAGTCACCCTGTATATTCCAAAAACTTTTGTCTTGGATAATTACGTTAGGATTGTATTCTATAACATTTAAGACGTCTGGTAGAAGTAATGGCCCACAAAAAGTGTCTGGCAATAGTAAATTTTAATTTTACATAATATACTCAAGAACATATTTTAAAACGGACTTTGCTAATTAACGTAAGTAAGTACGTTTTTATGCACCTGTACCTCGCGCTACCTGAGAAACGGCGCCGCTTTCAAGATAGTGGGTACGCATACCCCTAAACAACACATTATAGTCAAAATTTCAGCTTTGCTAAAATGACGTCTGGGAGCTCTGGGATCTTACTCTAAATGTCAAACTCCAGACTGTCCAGTAAACTATTTACCACCAAGGTTAGTTTATATTTATAAGGTTGCGACAAATCCTTAACTTTTAGGCGGTTCGACATCGGGAACGCAAGGAAGGGCACTCCACGGAGAAAAGTTGGCAAAATTGGGTAAAATCAAAGCTCATGATCAATCTAGTGGCGTATATAATTTGCGCATTTTATTTTAAATTGTTTTGGAAGTAATATTTGTTGAAAGATGTAATTCCAAATGTTTTTTATTTAAAGTTAATGAATTTACAACTTAATAATAATTAAAAACGTTTGTGTAAACGGTTGTTCTACTAATACAATAAACTGTATATCTCCGGCACTGAAAAACATGGCCGAAAAATAGGAGATGTGACGTCATAACACGTCAAAGCAATATGGCTGAATGTCGCGACCCTATATAGACCAACTTTGTTTACCACATTTTTGAGACACGTGGGTTTAGATAATATCAATTAAGTGGCCCATTTGGACAAAGTTAACGACATATAAATATATGGGTTGGGACACTCGTCACAGCGGTCGCATCAAAAAGATCGGGTCTAGCTGCCTTCAGCTGTCCGATTAGAAACAATTCGAGTAGTCGTCTATACAGTGTACCGAGTTAGCGTTGCAGAGATCGGCGCAAATTTGTATAGAGTGGATGAAAATTTTGCGACTATTATATCTGTTTTATATTGTTAAAAATGCACGTACAATATTGTTCTGTGACTGTGGTACAACAGGGTGGTAAGCTGTATTGCGGCGGCAGCCCTTAGATGCTACGAGTTCAAAGGTCCGCCAACTAGTGTCCCAACTTATATATTTATATTCCGTAAACTTTGATTTGTGCTAGTTTTATAGCCCCATGAATATTCTAAACAGTGATAAAAGAGTTTAGCAAGATGGGTCCTAACGTAAAGCAAGAATACGAGAAACAAGTCACGATTTGTCATTGTTTATGCGAAAAATAAAAAGGGTTTTGTGAAAATTTAACCTATTTTTTTAATGCATTAAGCAAGCGGAGACAATTAATTATAATTTTGCATCTGTTGACTAAAAAAATTTATAAATTATGTATTGTATTTTATTTGGCTGTGATAATAATAAATTATATAAAACGCCTGTTTATTTATTGTTTTCCCTTTTTGTAGAAAAAAAATCATAACACAAAGCCAAAGAGTCGTTACTTAGTTTTAACACGAAAACAAACCCTGTATGTACAAAAATGTCATTTAAAGAAATTAAGTTCTAATGCACCTACGTTTGGTAACTAGAAATCTTGATTCTCATTTGTTTATTTCGCTGGGATAAAATTTCTACTATACAATATTAAACAATAAAACTACAAAAAACTAAACGCTTATAAATAATTAATAACGTTAGATTAAGTTTAACTATTTTTCTGCTGTTTTGAAGGTTTATAAGCAAAACCGCCGGGCAGCGGTTTCTATCGATAAAATAAGTAACGCGGTGGTAACAAATTAATTATAAATTTTGGCGTTTTTCATACACGTAGATATAAAAAACCGCCGACCTGCGGTTTCCTACTGATAATTGAACAAAACCGCCGGCGGTCGTTTAGCCAGTGCCTTAAATAAACACTGTAAAATCTTGCTAATAGCGTTATAGTTCTAGAAAGGTACAAAGTAATTGCACTTCGAAGTAGTTACAGTTAATGCAAGTACATGCCATTGTTCTGGCTGTGGTCCAGATTGGTTTTATTACGATTCGGTGTGGTTTCGGGAAGATGCAAGCTCGTGTTGATAAGTTTCGGGTTAACACTGGCCGAGCTAAGGCGTTGATTTTCAATTTTAGGTCGAGCTGACTAAAGCTAATAGATTTTACGAGCTAAACAGGGCTATCCGACGTAGAAGTAATAGCGTTATTTATGGTAACATGAACTTTGGTTTAACCCTTAAGTACTATACTGCTACTCAATGCGATTTTTATTATAGCTATTTATGTATCAAGGGCGTTACTAGGACTATAATGCCCTGAAGGTCGAAATAGCCCGAGTGCCTCTGGCCCGAGGGCTAGATTTCGACCTGATGGGCATTATAGTCCAGTAAAGCCCATGGTGCATACAATGCTTTATGTTTTACCCAAAAAGTGTTTTTCAATGACTAATTACATTATTTATTCGCAATATAAAAAATAAGTTGCACCTGTACCTGTATACGTAAGTAGATAATGACTGGTGTTAAGTTTGACTTTGATGTTTCTATCAGTTAGTCAGTTGGCATTTTTATTTAACGATTTGCTCAAAATGGAAGAAATTCCACAAAATATAAGAGAAAAGACCATAAAAGCGACCGAAAATCTTTTGCCAGTTAAATCAAGGCAACAGTATGATCGGGAGTATGGCATATTTGGTATTTGGAAAGATGCGAACGCCGTTTTAATGGCATATTTTCATTAAAGTGTTAGGGGAGTCTGGGGGACTCATATATAATGTAAGTGTAACAATTTGAAATGTTTAACAAATTTTGTTTTTCGTGTTATTTTTGTTTAGGTATTTAAGTTTTTAAAATGTCTCGGGTGTCATCTTTATCAAAAGAAATTAGATTTGAGGAAATATATAACGAAAGTAAATTAGAAAATTGGTTTAACGAAATGGATGATGCCAACAATATCGACTAATTTGAGGAAGATCATGCCGTTAAATCGAATCATGAAAAAGACAGCGAATAATCTTTGTCGGAGTAAAAAAACAATTTGGAACTAAAAAAATGGTTTACCGAGGGTCAGCTGAATAACAATTATTTTAATGGCAAAAATGGTTACAAGTGGGCAAAGAGTACACCTTATATATTCTAAAAAAATGACTGGAAGCTTACATCGCACGTTTTAATATTTATAGAATTTTTTTTCACATTTTGTTTATTTGTTTGACATTTTAGTCATTAGAAAAAAAATATAGATGAATTTATTTTTTTGTATTATGTTTGAAATTTTGCTTAAATAAAACTGTTTGATATAAAAAATTGTAATATTTAAAATTGTTTCGTAAAGGTTTTAGTATGATTTTTTTTTATAATTTTTCTAATATGTCATTAGGTTTAAGGCCAAGTAAGTAAATAAAACAAATTAAAAAAAAATATTTTTTATATTTATTTTTTGTTTAAAGTTCATTAAGCAGGAGTCCTAGAAACTCCCTTTAGTAATAATAATTGAAAATTGCACTATAGTACTTAAGGGTTAATCCGCTAGCGCCCAAAACTATTTTTTGTTTATTTTGTTTGTTATTTTTGTATAGTATAATTATTATGACCTTTATTTGATTATACGAAGCAAATTGACTTAATTGAGTAAACATTAAAAAAGGAAAAAAATCATTATAAACTCTAAATTAAAAAACGATGTCTTAGGCGTGGCTCGAAATACTTTTTTCAACAGCATTATATTATACCAGACAAATAAAAATACGAAGACACACAAATTAGGTTTAAACCAAATATTCTGCCTATTTAAGAAAACAAAGTTAAAAGTAGTGGCTCAAAGACGAAACCTCGGATTTTAAATTTAGTAACATCTTTTTTATTTGCAAAATGGTTCCATTTTTTAAACCAAAATTTATTTTGTAGCCAAAATAATTTTGAAGACCAAAGAAAAACAAAAAAAGGTTCTCTACCCGAAAAATAACACTGCATCACATTTTTCTGGCGCGGGCCTGTCCCAAAATTCGTGAACTTTTTCCTGTTTTCAGGTGCAGAAAAATTACGTAATAATACTGGGATGTCATAATCCTCACTTTTGATATATCATATCGCCATTTCTTTTTCATATACGAAAATTTCTCCGAAAATCCAGGAGCAGTCAGTGATAAGCATTGTAAATAACGTTTTTATCGGTATCTTTTAGCACTGAAAAAAATATATAAATGCAATTGAAATTTATTGGAAAACTACTAGTGTGGTGATTTAAAAAAGCTTTCTTTTGATAGAAAAAAAACACTGGATTTTTTTCAATTCAAAACAACACGGGCCTGTGGAGGATCTAACCTATTTTTGAGGTTTAATCAATAACTTTACCTAAACAAAGAGGCATGTATTGTTTTAAACAGAAAAAAATATACTTCTCAGTAGTT